>BLBF01000040.1:37190909-37209077 GCA_015471245.1 Laticauda colubrina
GCATTGATATACAATTGAAAGCACATAAATGATACATAGTTACAACAGATAGAGATAGTTTTAGACTGTGTAGTGCTTTTTCAACACTGTCTTCTGTAAAATTAATATGTATTAGATCATTGTAGTTGTGTGTGGTTCGACTAGGAAATACTGGGCATGATCCATTGCTGTTTACAAATACTGAGCCAAAGAATGTGTTAAAGAGGTTGGCTTTAATGGTGTCATCACTGCAGTCTTTACCATTAGGTCCTTTCAGAGGTGGGATGGACCTTGAGGTCTTTTAATTTGTTGTTTACAAAATTGTAGAAAGCACAGGTGGAATTGGTGCATAGAAGGTTTTCCTCTTGTTCAATTTGATAATTGGTGCATTCAGTCTTTATCTGGTGGCATAAATTTTTGTATCGGCTTTTGAAGTTGGCAATGTGATCAGATTTGTTTTTCTACCAAAGTGATCTCTTTTTGGATTGAAACTTCCTTAATGTTATGGGTAATCTGTTTTTTATGGTTTTTGGAGTTGTTATTGGTACATATAGCTTGATGACTCTATTGACTTCAAGTAAAATTATGTTGTAATGGTTTTCAACAGTATTGCATCCAGTGAATAGGGATCAAGGGATGAGAGATCATTGTTTATAAGATCATAGTTGCCTTTTTTGAAGTTATAATTGGGGATTCTGTCATTGTGTTGATTTTTGTGTGGACGCATGTTGAGACAAAAGTCAATCATGCTGTGGTCACTGTTGGAAAAGGGTTCTTTAATTTGTATTCCATAAATTGAATTCAAACTATTACAGAAGATGAGATCGAGACAGTTGTTAAGTCTAGTATTGTTGGTTATCTTGCTTTAGAACAAACTTGTGGCATCAGGTTGCTATCACGTGACATTTCGTGATGTTTTCTCCTTTTGCAGAGTTGGGATGGGCATGGCCTGTGTGTGATGCATCCAGCCTGCAGGCCACCAGTTTGACTCCCCTACTTTAGAGAATAAGAGGTTCCAAAGGGTGAATGCTGCAGCAGAGAAGGCTTTTCTAGATCCCAATAGTTCGAGCTCTTTGACCTCTTCTGGATCTGTAATACACCCTCTCTGCCAGCACAAGCAGGATGGGTTTAAGTGAGACAAGATGTTCCACCAAGTAGCCTGGGCCGATGCCATTAAGGGCATTAATGGTCATAACTAACATCTTAAACTGTACTCAGAAGACCAATAATCAGTGAAGTTTCCACAGCAGAGGTGTAATATGAGCCATCCTAAGAGCCCCAAAGACTGCACTTGCTACTTCACTTTGTACCAGCTGGATCTTTCAAATAGATTTCAAGGGTAACTCCATGTAGAACACATTGCAAAAGTCCAGTTGGGAAGTCACTGAACCTTGAGTACCTGAGTACCTTATATCCAGGAAAGGTCACAGGTGATGCACAAACCAGAACTGTCCAAAAGCTCCCATATTCATACTTACATCTTGCTCTTCAAGCCGAAGATGAGAATCCAAGAGAACACCTAGATTGTGAACTGAATCTGAAAAGAATAATGTCAACCCCTCCAGAACTAAGGATGACATATTTGGATAAAAGGAAATCAAGGAAGCCTAAGTAGAGTCCTGAAATCCTGTTGCAGTGTTGTCAGATCTATCCTTTCCTTCCTGCATTTCTTCAGCTGCTCTGTTTTCTCCTGGTGATGTGTTGAAGGAAGAAAAAGCCATGTGATAAAAATCACTCAGGATACCTCGCTAATCAGAACAACTTTAATGGTATGTGGGAATTACCTTGGGAGGCCAGATCCAGATCCAGTCAAATGAGAGACTGATAATCTGCAGCTGAATAGTGTCAGGGCAAGAGACTCAGAAGAGACTCTCCCTAATTTCTCAGGGTATAAAAGGAGGCTCCTTCCCTTATGCCAGGTGCTTTCCTGTTTCTCCATTGCAGTGCAGCACATCACCCAGGATCCACTTTGATATCGGGGGAAGTGGGGTAATTTAACCGATTCATCTGAACCTGTGCGAACCAGCTGAACCCTACCACTGGAACTTCTATAGCGATATGGTTGCCATGATAGTAGGGGTGGTTTTCTACCGGTTCTGTCCACCTCTGTAGAACTGGTAGCTCTGAAGAGCAGCAGAAATGGAACTGATTCTATATCTGCTGATGTTTTTGCCCACTCACCCACCCGGGCTCTTACCTGACCTTTATTTCCTGATTTTTCAACTTCAGCTGCTGAACGAGGAACAGTGCAGTTTAAAAAGCAGGAAAATAGGGCTGTTTCAAAGGCTGCTTCTCTGCATGAAGCGTGCTAATGACAATTTTACAGGCGTGCACTCGCAGCTTACAGGGAAGCACATCATAAATCACTGAACCTCATAAATTCTGAACCAGTAGTTAACCCTGTCGTATCCCACTCCTGCATGATAGAAGTATTATTCATGTACTACTATTGGTTGTCCTGATCCTTTTGGTTAACCAGAGCTTCAAAGGAAGCAAGAAAGACAGTGTAACAACAAAACATTCCATCTAGCTTTTTAATATAAATGACAGAAAATAGAAACTGATAATGGTTCTGATACATGGAATGAGAACACATTGTTCCATTAGGAAAAGAGTCTTTCCTATGAAAAAGCATACCAAATGGTCTGATCACAGATGGCACTATCTGAACATTACGAACCAACATGTTCTACTTTGTGGTCATCTTTTCCATCTTTGGTATTATTCACAGAAGGCTCTTACAAACAAAGAAAAACTGGCAGAATTGTTAGAAGGATCAACAGAAGGAAGAAATTTTGTAGAAATTTTATTTTATTCATCGATTTATTTTAAGAATGCTGCATTTTTATGGAACTGATTATTCTCCCACCAAGAGAGATTTAATTGAAAGAAGGAAAAGCTAACAATTATAACAATATCTTATATATAACCAACATGCATTTGGGGAAAATGACATTTATATATTAAGTGCAAGATCTTTGTCCTAGATAGAAGGATATGAATGAATAAATAATAAATAATAATAAATGTAGTCACTTCTGAGAAGCGACTACAGTCATAATCTAAAGTCACTTTACATAAGGTAGATGGCCATATAAAACATAATAATAATAATACATTGACAAAATCACCAACAGTCAATTGCAAAAGTAGTTTTACTTGGAATAGCTTACATCCCGCAACAATACATCAAACAAAACATTGGCCAATCTCAGGTCCTTGGGAACAACTCCATAGGTGGATAAAAATGCCAAATTCAGTCTAAACACATCTGGCTGACAACAACTATAAATGTCAAACAATGTAAGAATATTTAGCAAAGATACGGCAGTAGAATTTGGGCTAAAGAAATATGCTAAAGCAGGGTAAAATTACAAGTAGAAATTACAAATGGAATTGAAATGCTGAATGGCCAAATCATCAGGAGTCAACAGGATGAACCCTACAACTACCTGGGAATTTTACATGTAGGTTTACCATTAAGGACAGACAAATTAAGTATATACTGTAATTAGTAAATAATATCTCCAAAGGAAAAAATGCTAAAGACAAAATTTAATGGTGCAAACATCATTAATTTCTAAATACCTATAGTACAAAACAGTACTGGAATTATTAACTGGTCACAAGCTGAACTGGATGATTTGGACAAAAACCCAAGAAAATTATCACAATTTACTACACATTATATCCCTAAAGTGACATTCATATCTGCTTCTCAGAAATGGAGACAGAGGTTTACTTCAGGTCAAATAAACTGATGAAGGAAAGTGTGCATTGGTTGATTATCTAAATGACAGCAAAGAGCAAGCATTGAAGTAAATTAAACTTTGGAACTTACTGATTGTACAAGAAACAAAATATGAATATCAAAATAATGTAATAAACCCACAAACAGAATACTGGCAATGCAAAGCACTACATGGTCCATTTTTACAAAAGTTCAAAGAAAAGTGAATAAAGATAATCTAGTGCTGTCTTACACCTGAGGCATTACAAAAAGGAACCAGAATGCAATCAAGGCCAGAACTGGGGAAAAAAATCATCAAATGATTCAGAGCGCAGATTGTGCAAAGAAGCAGAAGAAACGGGATGGTATATTCAGCTCGTGCAAGAAGATTGCATAAACTTGTTATAAACAATGTCAGTCACTAGCACAGTTGCCAAAGTGTGAATAAGTGATGTGGAAATACTGGAGGATAGTCTAATAAAAGACAAAGAATTGGAGAAAAACAGAAAATGTCTGAAAATCAAATCAAGTTGAAAGATTATGACATAAATCAGCCATGGTGGTCTCAGTGGTTATTGGCATACTTGGTGCCATGCCAAAAAAATCTTGGACGGTACTTAGGAAATCTACACATTAATAACATTTCCATCTGACAATTGCAAAACACCACCTAGCTTTGATCTGCAAATATACAGTACTTTGCCAATGCATTAGAACATCCTGAAGAACTTGATGCATATGAAGACTGATACCAACTAAAGAATTGACAACTGTTATTTCATATTGTGAATATAATAATAGTATAACGGAAGACACCATTTAGAGCATTGAGTCAATCCGCTACTCAGTGCAGGAATTCATCCAAATTTAAAGGCCATGGCAAATAGTTGCCGAAGCTCTGCTTACATACATTCAATGTATCTCACTACTTCTGTGGGTAATTGGTTTGATTATCAGTTATTGTTTATAAAAAGTGAAACTAAAAATCTAACACAAACTAACATATTGATTTTATTTGGTATGCTTTCTTTCTTTACATTTCTATATTTCCCTCCCCCCAGACAGCTTTTCATATAATTTCATTGATTTTGCATGGGAATGCCTTATTAAAGCCTTATCCAAGTACATGAATGCAATTACCATATTTTTCAGAGTATAAGATGCTCTGAAGCATAAGATGCACCTCGTTTCTGGGGAGGAAAACAAGATAAAAAATGGAAAGGGCTGAATGCAGATGCTGAAAATGGGTCCTGTGGAGGCGGCAGTAGGCAATGGCAATCCCTGAAGCCTGAAAGAGCTGATCGTTGGGAGGCCGATCCTATTGACAATCAGCTGCTTGCGCTAATCAGGCTGTGCTGAAGCTGACCAGGCTGTTTGCTGTTTGCTGTTTGCTGCAGAGACAAATTGCTGGGAGGCAGAGGCCAAAAGTGAGGGCTGGTGGGTGAGCAGGGCTTCAGCAACATTCTCTGTATAAGACGCATAAACATTTCCATCCACTTCTATGGGTGGGAAAAGTGTGTCTGTTCCAAAAAAAATATGGTATGTAGCTACTCCTTGTGTTTCAGAACAAGCATAAAGCTTAAGATCTGTCTTTCTAGACTTTTGAGCCTGAATTAGTACTTTTTCCAATGTACAAGTAGTCCTTGACTTACGACCACAAGCGAGCCCAAAATTTCCATTGCTAAGTGAGTTTTGCCCCACTTTATGATCTTTCTGGCTACAGCTGTTAGGTGTATCAATGCAGTTGTTTAAGCCCATGTCACACTGACCAACGGATGCAAAATGGACACAACGGATGAGCAAAATGTTCTATCCGTTGTTATCCGCTCTCAAAAGGGGCAAAAATTTGCATAACCGGAGCGGATAACACGGATGTGGGGAGGACGCAGGGCGGATGCAAAGCGGATGCGGAACGGAAGCCCAGCGGATGGAAGAGGATGGGAGCGGATGGCGCAACCGCAAGGCTTCCGGGGGGCCTCAGCGAAGCGGACGCGGAACAGATACAGCGGATGCAAAACGGATGCACAGCGGATGAAGCGGATGCACAGCGGATGCACAGCGGATAAAGCGGATGCACAGCGGAAGCGGAACGGATGCTGACCGTTAATTGCGCATGCGGGGGGAAGTATTACGTAAGCCCCCCAGATATAAAGGGAAGCAGCTCGCATGTGACCAGCATTCCAAGGAAAGACCTTCTGCTGGACACTTCGAGTTCCTTGCCTGCCCTGCCAGCCTGCCTTCCAGCCAGCCTTGGTGCCTGCCTTCCTGCCAGGCTTGGTGCAAGCCTTCCTGCCAGGCTTCCTGCCAGCCTTGGTGCCTGCCAGCCTCCCTGCCAGCCAGCAACCCCACAACCATGGGGAGGAAGCGAAAGCCTCAGCAACCTGCCGCCATCCCTGGCAAGAGGGACAGGGCCAACCTCCCGCCCCCTGCCCCTGACTCTGCTTCTGCTGGGGCTTCTGCTGAAGCTGCTCCTGGCAGTGGTGCTTCTGCTGGTGCTGGGGCTTCTGCTGGGGCTTACTCTGTTGAAGCTGCTCCTGGTCCTGCTGGTCCTGCTCGACCTGCTCATGCTCCGGGACTTGCTCGTCCTGCTCGTGCTCCTGGTCTTGCTCGTCCTGCTCGTGCTCCTGGTCCTGGTCGTGCTTCTGGACTTGCTGGCCCTGCTGGTACTTACTCTACTGCTGCTGATCCTGGTCCTGCTGTTCCTACTGCTGCTGCTGCTGCTGCTGCTGCTTATGATCCTGCTGGTGAGGATGATGATGATGATGATGATTCTGCTGGTGCTGCTGCTGCTGGTGGTGGTGTGGAGGAGCAGCCCCTACTACCTGGGAGCCCCTCTGATGAGGGCCCATCTGGTCCTGCAAAAGGGAGGAAGAGGCGTATGCGACAATGGGAGAGGAGGCAATACTCCATTGAGGAGGCGCATGAGCATGAGGTACTGGAGTGGGTGAGAGAGAACGACTATCTGTGGCGGAAGGGACACCGGCTGTACAGGAACACCAAGCGGAAGCAGGCTGCTTGGAGAGAGAGGGCGGAGAGTATGGGTTACACTTCGGAGGTGCTCCTCGGCTGGTGGAAGCACATGCACACCTGGTACGGGAAGCTGCACCTGAAGAAATCTGGCCAGGCCACGGTTAAGCTGACAGACAGAGAGACCTACGTCATGGCCAGGTGCAGCTTCCTGGAGGGTGAGGTCCGCCACCAAGGAGCACCAGCAGCCCCTCTCATGACCCTCTCTCTCCGGCAGCCTGCTGCCACCCAGTCCTCTTCCGTCCGAGAGTCAGTCCCTGTCTCCAGGCAGGTTTCTGTGGAGCGTTCCATGGCGGAGAACCCGCGGACAGGTGTGGTAAGCGTGGTGGAGTGCGTAGAGGACTCCCTGGTGTGGTGGGAGAAAGGAGACATCGAGTCTACCACACTCCTAGCCGCATCCACCCCCCCCAGCTCCACCTCCACAGAAAGGCAGAGAGCCGGACAGCTGGAGGGGCAGAGCCACACTGTCCTGCTGGAGATCAGGGACACCATCTGCACCAGCATAGATCTCCTCCCTCAGCTGGTCCACACCGACTCCTCATCCTCCAACCGCAAGCCCTTCCTCACCTATGTCAACCAGACCCTCAAGGAAATGGCAGATCCACAGTACCAGCAAGTGAAGGACCGGATCACCAAGCTGCTTCACAACCCTCCAGACCCAGAGGAACCTGCTCCCATTCAGTCCAGGCCTGCTCCTCCACCCCAGGTGATGTCCCTCCCATTCCAAGGCTTCCCACAGGACCTCACCTACCAGGGCTATGGCTACCAGGAGGTTCAGCAGCACAGGCAGCAGCCCTTCCCAGTCCAGGCACTAAGTCATCGGGCGACACCGTTGCCACCTGTTTCACTGATGCCACTGATGCCACCCAAACCAATGATGCCACCGAGACCTTTCTCAACACACCGACCCCTGTTGTCCTCTCGAGGCCAGGCACTCCAGTACCACCCACCACCACAGCACCTGGACCCTTCACCCCTGAGACTGGGCACACCTCCGAGTGACCAAGAAGAGTGCCAGAGACCGGGTAGCTGGCTACCTGTGGACTTTATTTGGACACTTGACTTGGGTCATTTTTTTTTTTTACAGCTTGTTGTTCAATAAAGTTTATCTTTGATTCACACACTTGCTTCATTTGTTTTTTTTTAATAAAGTCTTGGTGGAAACTTTTAGAATTGGCTTAAGCTTTTGCATGCTTGTGGGATGGGTTAAGATAGCAGTGGGGTGGGCAGAGATACCTGTGGAATGAGCACGGATACCTGTGGGTTGGGTAATAGCTGTGGGATAGATAAACCTCCAGTGCAAGCATAGTGGGACTGTATGGTCCACCCTCCCAGGTGCCACACCTATGGCCCTTTATTATCAATAATAATGTAATCAATCATCCACACATGTCAACATAAACACAACTCTTTATTAAACGCCCTGTTTATTGTAGGCCCACCCAACATACATGGCCCAATCTCATCCGTGTGATGAGACAGGCTGAAGGAAGCATCCATTAAGCATCTACCATCCTGTCTTGCCACTCCACCGCTCCAGCTGGGGAGTTGCACCAGTGTTTCAGGAGGTTGCGCTGCTTCTTCCCTTCATGTGAGGCTCTGTTGTGGCCTTGCACATCCTGAGTGTCGATCAGGTTTCGCCCTTGCCTCCATTCACCAGGCTCCATGTCTCCATTGCCTTGTTGATGGTCCACAAGCCTGTTCTGCAAGACTGGGTAGCGGGTGCGCATGAAATTGTGCAGGATGCAGCAAGCTTCCACGATCCTCCTCACAGTCTCTGGGCGATGCTGCATGGTGGTGAGAAGTACCTGGAACCTGTTGGCCAGGATGTCAAAGGTGTTCTCCACCACCCGCCTTGCCCTGGACAGCCTGTAGTTGAAGATCCTCTCTTCACGGGTCAGGAGTCTGGAAGTGTATGGCTTCATGAGGTAGGTTCTGAGGGAGAAGGCATCATCCCCCACGATGAAGTAGGGCACATCTTGCGTGTCGTTGGGCAAGGGGTCTGGATCTGAAAAGCCCACGATGAGGTTGCCTTCCAGCCCCTCCTTAAGTTGACTGGCATTGTATACCTGGGCATCTGAAGATGAGCCGTTGCGTGAAGCATCGATGTACATGAACTTGTAGTCAGCATCGACCATGGCAAAGAGGATGATGCTGAAGAAGCCCTTGGAGTTGAAATAAGTGGACCCCGACTTGGCTGGAGCTTTGCAGGCCACATGCTTTCCATCTATGGCTCCAACGGTGTGGGGGAAGTTCCACCTCTGATACCACTGCTCTGCAACTTTCTTCCATCCTTCTTCAGTGGAGGGGCACTGGAGGAGCTCCTCCTTGTATTCTTCGATGATGGCCTGCACCACTTCTCTGACCACAATGCTGATGGTGTTGTGTGGCACCCTCCAGCCGTACTGCATGCTTTTGTAGGTGGTCCCTGAGGCCAGGTGGCGCAGAGTGAGTGCCACCTTGAGCCCAGGTTCCAGGCTGGGCCGGAAGTTGGTGTTTGCCTTGGTCAACCTGGGTGTCAGGCGCTGCACAACTTCATCAAACATGGCTGGAGGCATCCTCATGAAGTTCTGGAACGCCCGAGTGTCTACGTTCCTGAGCTCCACCATCAGCTTGTTGTACAGTCCGTACTCTGCTCTTCTCCCGATCCATTTTCGGACCCAGACGCTTCTTGGCTGCCTCTTTTTCTTCCCATAGTAGAGTTCACAGAGCCTTTAGATGGCTTCGTACTGTTGCAGAAGGATGGTGGTTGCCAAAAGGACTGTGGTATGATCCACGGTGGACATGACTGGATGCTGTGGAAGAGGAAGAGTCAGATGAAGGCTGCAGAGGTCTGCACAGGTGGGCTGCTGGTCTGAAAGTGAGATGCAGACGAGTTGCTCCCCCTTTTTATATGCAGTGTAGGTTTCCCTTTGCATCCTCTAGGCATCCTCTAGCCATTCTCTAGACATTCTTAATATCTGAGATAGGTCCCCTCTATGAATGTTTTTTCCACTTTAAATGCTTTGTTTCCATGCTGCATCCGTTCTGCATCTGTTCTGCATCTGTTCCGCTTCCTCCCTGCGTCCGGGCGGATGCGAGTTGTGCGGATGTGCAGTGGATGCCTAGCGGATATAGCAGATGCGTAACAGATGCATCGCGGATGCGTCGCGGATGCGTCGCGGATGCGTCGCGGATGCGTCGCGGATGCAAAACGGATGCAAAACGGATGAACTGGATACATTTTCCGCGCAAAGTTTTAGGCAGCCCAAAACTTTTGGAGCAGATGAAACGTCCATAAACGGATGCTGGACAGATAGGGAGGAAGCAAAACGGAGGCAGTGAGTACATCGCGTTTTCGAACGGATGGCAAGGTTTTTTGTCCGTTTTACATCTTCTTTGCATCCGTTGGTTCAGTGTGACATGGACTTAAGTTAGTAACATGGTTGTTAAGTAAAACTGACTTCCCCATTGATTGATCAGAAGATCACAAAAGGTGATCACATGGATACTGCAACAGTCATAAATACATGCCAGTTGCCAAGTTCTGACCACATGACTCTGAAGATGCTGCAATGGTTCTAAAGTGTGAAAAAATGGTCATAAGATGTCCTATGGTCACTAAACAAATGGTTACGCTGAAAATTTTAGGGGAAATATTCTTGGAAACAACGGTGGGATCCCAGGGAAAGACTACCTTGCCAATTAAAGCAGAATGGGCTTTCTTTTTTTCATTAACTTTATTAGCATTATTACTGAATGGAAAAATGAGTTTGGTGTCGTGGTTACAACATCAGGATAGAAACTAGGATACCATGAGTTCCAGATAGAGTTCTAGTCCTTGCACAAAGCCAGCTGGGTGACCCAGGGCCAGTGACTCCCTCTGAGTTTTAGGAAGGAGGCAATGGCAAATCACTTCCAAAAAAAATCTTGCCAAGGGAATTTCAGGGACTTGTTGAGGCAGTTATCTCAATTCAACACTGACTGGAAGGCACACTTGATAATGTTTACATATTATAATATATTATATTATAATATATATTATAATATATTATATTTTAATATATATTATAAAAATTCCTATTAAAAAAATGATGTTATCCGCTCAGTTGTGTCTGATTCTTGGCGATTCCGTGGGTCAGGTCTCTCCACATCTTCCAATCTTGCACTATTTTTTGGAAGGCACGCATACACACGATATGGGGCGGATTGAGAAAAAAGTGAGAAAACAGGATGAATGCCAGCAGAGGTCCTGATTTTTGCCAACATTTTGCAAAGTGGAAAAGAAGAGCTTGGTCTGGAAACAGCCAGAAGAATGCCTCGACATTGAAGCTCAGCACAGGCCACAGCAGATTACATGCTGGGTGGGCGCCATCTGTCCCCTGTGGCACATTAGAAGTGCTGAAAGGAGGCCGAAGGAGGAGGGCGAGCAAAGAGCATGGTGTTGAAAGAAGAGCCTATTCCAGTACCCGCTCGATATGTGGCAGTTGGGAAAATGCATTTTGAAACGGCGAGGGCTCCTGGTTCGCCTGCCTGCGATTTTGGGCGCACGGCCCCGCTGACTTTGACGAACGCCCCCCACCCCCCTCCCGGATCGCTTGAGATGGCGATGGTAACGGAGCTCTCAGCCTCTTCGCAGCCCCAAAGCCAGCCTTCTGCAAGAACTGCGGGAAGGCTCCGGATGTCGTTCAACCAAAGCCGCTCTCGGGGCTCTCTCCGGAGCGACTCGCCGCCTGTTGCTGCTGCTGCTGCTGCTGCTGCTGCTGCTGCTGCTGCTGCCGCCGCCGCTTCTTCCGTCGCGGTCGGGACTTCTCGAACGGTTTCTCGCCTCCACATCTCCCTCCTCCCCCACGCGCCCCTTTGACAAGCCCATCCGTGCCTTTGCGGGGGTGGCGGGCTATCATGCTGGGCTGAGGAAAAAAGTAAAAGCCCCAGGTTCCGCTTCCTGACAGAGTCTCGCCTTCAGTCACCCGCGAAGGAAAGCTTGGCTCTCCCGCCCGCCTCAGGCGCAGATGGCCGGGGAGAAGACGCGGAGGTTCACTCGGAGCTTGCTGAGACCGAGCATGGCAACTGAGCTTCGCCAGAGCACCGCTGCTGCCACCGCCACCGCCACGACCGCGAGCAGCGCCAATCGCAGCCGCTTCCACAAGAGGGTGAGTTCAGCTCTTCTCTTCCGGGGAGCGGGGAAAAGGCGCGAAGAAGCGTCCAGACGAATCCGTCGCGACTCCGCAGTTAGGCAGGGAGGGGAGATGAAGGTCCCTCGGGCAATCGCCCCCTCTTGGGGCGAGGTCGCAAGGTTGTGGGATGGTCGCTTTGAACGGGGTGGAGAGAGGGCCGATGACAGAAGACCCGCTTTCTCCAAGACTGTCCAGAAAGCGGGGTTTTAGCAACTGACAGGCAGGTTTTATTTCCAGATCTCGCCGGACACCAGCAGAGAATGGTGCTTAGAGGGTTTGTGTGGAAAACCGATGCTCCCACATGCTGGGCTTACGTCTGCGATCCAGAGGTTCTGGGATCACATCCCTCTGATGATGGGAAGGCATTTCCCTTCACTCATCTTCCTGTTTTTTTTTGTTTTTTTTTTCAGCAATGCCAACAACTCAGCGTGGTTGTTGAATTATTATTGAATGATTATCGAATATGTTTGAAATATGCACATGTGCACAGCCACGCGCGCACGCACACACATCAAAAACACAGAATTAGCCAGGATGTTTTGAACAGCAGGAAGAATGAGGAAGGTGCCATTCTGTGGTCAACAGTCTTGACTTGCTCAAAAAATGAGCAGTGCACTGCAATGCAATCTTAGGTATGTTTTCCTGGAAGTTGTGTAGAAGGAACTTCCAAGTTGCCAGTTGAGGTGGTGAATTCACCTTGGCTGGATGTTTGCATGTAAGAGTAGAGAGCAATCTGTTGGAGAACCTTTAGTTTGGGTTCATGCTTTGGGCTGGAAGTTGCCAAAATAAGCCTCCCACTTCAGTCATCCTTCATTGTCACACACACACACTTGCAAGGCCTCAGTCATCATTGTTCTTTCTTTCTGTTTTGCTTTTATAACATCATACTTCTTTTCAGCAGCAACCTCTGCATCGGAGAAAAATGAACAAACAAAAATAAACTTGATGAATTTAATTATATAACATATATTATGACATAATAAATGTACACTGTCAACTTTTTATGGTTCACTTCATTATTAAGCGGGCAATACCATAAAAATATTCATGGTAATATTTTTTTTGGCATGAAGGTATAACAAGATTTATCATATAAATGATTCATTAGCCATCCAATGCCATTTATCTTATTTCATCCCGGTATAATTGCTTACTAGGATAACAGAAAACAGAGTTCGAAGGGACCTTGGAGGTCTTCTAGTCTAACCCCCAGCTCAGTCAGGAAACTCTATAGCATTTCAGACAAATGGTTGTCCAATCTCTTCTTAAAAACTTTCAGTTTTGAAACATTCACAAATTGTGGAAGCAAGTCATTCCACTGATTAATTGTTTTCTTGGGAAATTTCTCCTTAGTTCTAAGTTGATTCTCTCCTTGATTAGTTTCTATCCATTGCTTCTTGTCCTGCCCTCGGGTGCTTTGGAGAATAGCTTGACTCCTTCTTCTTTGTGGTAACCCCTTAGATATTGGAACACTGCTATCATGTCACCTGTAGTCCTTCTTTTCACTAAACTAGACATACCCAATTCCAAAAATTTTTTTTATCTGTTTTACTCTCCAGTCCCCTAATCAGGTTCCATTCTGGTTTCCCCCATTTTTTTTATCATTCATCTTTTTCTTCCAGTTATAATCCTTGGAAGTAGGGTTTTAAAATGATAAGCAATGTGCTGAATGTTTTTTTTTTTTCATACTGTAAGATGAAGAAGAATTAGCAATGCAAAGACAAAATTACTGTTGTTTGCTAAGCATTCCAGTATTCATTGGTAATAACCAATAACATTGAACTTGAACAACTTAAGGTAATTAAATATCTTGAAATTGCCTTTCGGGCCTCCAATGAGAGAAGTGCTGATTTATGTAATCCAAATAATATTTGATAATTGGAATATTAGGGTAACCTATTTATCCCTGTTACCTTAAAACTATTTTCTGCAAAGTATGCTCTCAGTTTTTTTACAATGTACAGTCAACATTTTAAAGAATTATCTTCCAAATTCCAGTTCAGTGCTTCAAAGGTGTAAGCTTGGAATACCATAAGCCTGGAATAATTAAGCTTAACTTCAACATTTGTTTGTTTGCTTGGTTGTTTTCCTTATTGTTTAAAATTAATATTGACTCTTCTGACAGTAGAAGATCATTTCAGTGCCAAATGGAAAGCTAAATTCATATGGATTTTCTCTTGGAAAATCTCTCTGTGGTACACACAGGCCAAAATCGTGTCCTGGTCATGGAAAAATAATTAGATCAGTCTCATATGTCCAGAAACATAGTTCTAAGAAGTGATTTTTTTTTTCTGTTTAAACCTGTAAGATTTTGAAATCTGACAGTCTTGCCATCAACTGTTTTAGAAGGTAGACATAAGAAAACACTGTATAACACCTGTATGTATCATGTGGCTTAGGAGCAATAGATACATTATAGATACATTGCCTGTATTCTTCTAAATTATGGGATTTATTGAGAGTCATAAATTAATGTCATTTATTGACATTATTAAATGTCATTGTATTTATCTTCATATAGTAAAATATTCAGAGTATACTGATCTCTTTTATATGCAAATTATTTTCTTCAACCAATCACATGTCAACCCACTGTAGGTTTCATTAGACTGTTTTAAAAATAGCGGGATTTGGCATTTAATTATTTCACTCACTGATGAGACAAGAAATATCAGCTGATGGACAGAACAGATTCTGTTGAAATATATTTCTTGCCAAGGAAGTTTATGTTTCACCCTTGACTTTATACAGGAGTTATAGATTAGTTTATAGTTTAGTTATAGTTTAGTTTAGTTCAAAACTTTAGTTTTGAAGAATCTTATGATTTATGACTCTTTTAGGTTCATAGTTTTAGGTTAATAGTGCTTGGTCTCAATATTTATATTTAGGAAGTCAGTTGAAATATTGCTTGCTGATTTGTATTTATTTTGCTAGTTTGCCTGTTCTATTTTATGCTGCTCAATTCAACATAGACTGAATGACTTTTCAAAAGAGTTTTCAGAAGAGCTAAGAGATATAGTGAATGCTTTCAATTTTTGTATGGCTTAAAACTTTCATTTGCCCCTTAAAACTCATTTACCCAATTATGAGATCATTAGCAAGTTGTTTACAGCCCAGATCATACCTTTTACAGTGCTGCTTTATGGAATCACTTTCACTCCCCATTAGAGAACACATTTCCCTTTCACTGCTGAAATGGACTCAGCCTGTGCACATAAAGAATTGATATTATATTCTTACAGGTATCTTCAAAGCAATATTATACTCTTACAAAGATCTTCAGAGATCTAGCTAGTTTTGGAACATTCTCAACCCAACTCCTTCTAAAACAACAAGTTGACTGACACAGTGCGTTTGTGTCAGAAATCTCTTAGTATAATCCATTCTGTCCCCTTTGAAAACAGAAATAGTTTATTAGCCATCCTAAGAAAATTGATGCTTTTGCATTTGAGACCTAATTTTCAATGAACAGCTGAACCACACATTTCAAAAGCTGCATTTTTGTGCAGTTGCAAATTTACAGGATGTTAAATGTTTAAAAAGAAGGAAATTAAAATTGTGATGGGGAGAATCTTTTAGTTGTTTTATATAAAGGTAGTCTTCAACTTACGACCACAATTGAGCCCAACATATATGTTGTTAAGTGTGACATTTGTTAAGTGAGCTTTGCTCACTTTATGATTTCTTGCCACAGTTGTTAAGTGAATCACTGCAGTTGTAAAGTTAGTGATGCGGTTGTTACTGAATTGTGGTGGCACAATGGTTAAAATGCAGCATTGCAGGCTAATTCTTCTGACTGCCGGCTGCCAGCACTTTATCAGTTGAACTCTCAATAGCTCAAGGTTGACTCAGCCTTCCATCCTTCCAAGGTCGGTAAAATTGTTGCTCAGATTGTTGGAGGAAATATGCTGACTCTGTAAACCATTTGGAGAAGGCTGTAAAGCACTGTGGAGCAGTATTTAAGTGTAAGTGCTATTGCTATCATGAAGTAAATCTGGATTCTCTAATGACTTTGCTTGTCAGAAGGTGATCACATGATCCCTGGACATTGCAACTATCATAAATGTGAACTAGATGCCAAGCATCCAAATTTTTATCATTGACCATGGGGATACTGCAATGCAAATATGTGTGAAAAACAGTCATAAGTCATTTTTTTCAATGCCCTTGTAACTTTGAACAGTCAATAAACGAACTGTTATAAGTCAAGGATGACCTGTACACAGCTTTCCTTCTACGTGTGATAAAGATAGACTGTTACAGACTGTGGAAAGCTAGCAACTGCAAACTGATGAAAGAAGAAAAGGATTCAATAGAACTTTGTTTACATTCTGTATTGTACTTTGTGGCAATGTGAACTTGGTAGCTAACATATTTAAATAAATAAACAAGCAAATATGAAGAATCTGGCAGGCCACCAGATGGCACTGATCTCCTTCTAATGAGAGAAAAGTTGCTTTAAAAGATTTCCTTTAAACATTTACTCCAAACTGATAGCAAAATATAATGCCTTAAAATGTGCAGGGAAAACAATGACACATAGAATAGATATATCTCCACTTAGTGTGGTTTCTAGTTAGACATTTACATTTTTCTTCTCAACTAACAGATCTGTGAGTCAGACTTTCCCTTCGATTTAATTTACCTGCATTAGTTTCTCTTTTTCTAGAAATTTGACTTGTGCTGAAAGGATACTGCTTTCGATTCTTTGCTCTCTACAGTTTCTTACTTGCACAAGTTCTGCTTTCCATTTTCAGAGGAAACAGTAGAGGGTGAGGCTGGTGTAAATCTGCCTTTCTCTACATGCCACAGCAAGCATCTTTCTCACATAAAAGAGTGAATTCAAATATTGCAAAATCTGAGTCTGACTGACATGAGAAACTGGGAAGGGCATGTTTTATGAAGGGAACGAAGGAGAGCTTTCACAGCACCTCCAGAAGGTTCACTCCAAATGGTGTGAATAAGCTTCAGGTGGGATATGTAGCTCAGTATAAATAAACATAGAACGATGTACACAGAAAAGCCAGCAGTATATTAATGGGATCTGGGGGAACAAACATCTTACACCTGAATGAGATATACAGATAGTCCTTGACTTACGACCACAATTGAGCCCAAAATTTCTATTGCTAAGTGAAGCATTTGTGAAGTGAATTTTGCCCCATTTTACAAATTTTCTTGCCACAGTTGTTATGTGAATCACTGCAGTTGATAAGTTAGCAACCTGGTTGTAAAGTGAATCTGGCTTCCTTTTGACTTCACTTGTCAGAAAGTTGTAAAAGGTGATCTCATGACCTTGAAGCACAGCAATGGTCATAAGTATGAACCAGTTGCCAAGCATCTGAATTTTGATCACATGATCATGGGTTGCAGTTGTAAAAAATGGTCATAAGTCACTTTTTCCAGTGTTGTTATAACTTTGAATGGTCATTAAATGAACTGTTGTAAGGACTACTGTATTGCAACTGCTTTAAACTGTTAAAGACAAGTGCTATGTTGATGTTGTTACATGTTGCAAAGCATTGTTTGGAATCAAATCAGAAGTACATTGCCAAACTGTTTATTATCTTTAGTATATTAGTGTATCTTTTCATGTGACAACACCGAAGAAATGACATTTGGCTACAATGAAACATAGTGAGTATACAGTTTGTATAACAGTAAATGTGCTGTCACCTCAAAATATTGCAACATATAGCCATTAATGTCTAAACTGCTGGCAACAAAAGTGAGTACACCCTGAGTGATAATGTCCAAATGGGGCCCAAAGTGCCAATATTTTGGGTGGCCACCATTATTTTCCAGCACTGCCTTAACCCTCTTGGGCATAGAGTTCACCAGAGCTTCACAGGTTGCCATTGGAGTCCTGTTCCACTCTCCATGATGATGTCAGGGAGTTGGTGGATGTTAGAGGCCTTGCGCACCTCCACCTTCCGTTTCAGGATGCCCCACAAATGTTCAATAGGGTTTAGGTCTGGAGACATGCTTGGCCAGTCCATCACTTTTACCCTCAGCTTCTTTAGCAAGGCAGTGGTCATTGTGGAGATGTGTTTGGGGTCATTATCAGGTTAGAGTACTGCCCAGTCTCTGGAGGGAGGGGATCATGCTCTGCTTTAGTATGTCATAGTACATGTTGGCATTCATGATTCCTTCAATGAACTATAGCTTCCTAGTACTGGTAGCACTCATGCAGCCCCAAGACCATGACATTCCCACCATCATACTTGACTGTTAGGGATAACATTGTCCACCCTAACTGTTTTAGGTGAAATACTA
>BLBF01000040.1:37214077-37235443 GCA_015471245.1 Laticauda colubrina
GCTAACTGAATATCCCTGAATGGACTGACTACATGGTAAATGAATATAGGACTGTTTTTGACTATGCTATAAACTTATACTGGAATAAAATATATTCTTGATAGCACAAGCGTATCTGTTATTTTTACTGTATGTTAATAAACATACAAGCTTAGCTCACTCATTTATCTGTGTGCCTATCTGACTAACGCTGCACATTCTGTTTAGCTTGTCTACCTAACCCTGGTTGGGGAACCCAGGCTTAACATTGACTGTAGGCAAAATACACTTGTCTTTGTATTCCTCACCTGGTTGTTGCCACACACACTTGACACCATCTGAACCAAATAAGTTTATCTTGGTCTCATCGGACCACAGGACATGATTCCAGAAATCCTTGTCCTTAGTCTGTTTGTTTGCAGAAAACCATTTGTGGGCTTTCTTGTGCATTATCTTTAGAAGAGGCTTCCTTCAGGGACAACAGCCCTGCAGGCCAATTTGATGCAGCATGCAGCATATGATCTGAGCACTGACAGGCTGACACCCCCCCCCCCCTTTCAACTTCTGCAGCATGCTGGCAGCACTCATACTTCTATTTCCCAAAGCCAAACTCTGGATATGATGCTGAGCACGGGCACTCAACTTCTTTGGTCGACCATAGCGAGACCTGTTCTGAGTGGAACCTGTCCTGTTAAACTGATGTAGGGTCTTGGCCATCATGCTGCAGCTCAGTTTCAGGGTCTTGGCAATCTTCTTATAGCCTAGGCCATGTTTATGAGCAGCAACAATTCATTTTTTTCAGATCATCAGAGAGTTCATTGCCATGAGGTGCCATGTTGACCTTTCAGTGGCCAGTATGAGAGAGTGAGAGCGATAACACCAAATTTAACACACCTGCTCCCCATTCTCACCAGAGACCTTGTAACACTAACAAATCACATGACACCAGATGGGGAAAATGACTACTTGGGCCTCATTTGGATATTATTACTTAAGGGTGTACTCACTTTTGTTGCCAGCAGTTTAGATATTATTGGCTGTGTGTTGCGTTATTTTGAGGTGAAAGCACATTTACACTGTCAAACAAGCTATATACTCACTACTTTACATTGTACCAAGTGTCATTTCTTCAGTGTTGTCACATGAAAAGATATACTTAATTATTTACAAAATGTGAGGGGGTGTACTCACTTCTGTGATATACTAGTGTATATATAACTTCTGGATTTTGGAACCAAACATCAAAACTACCAACTAGAAGCAAATCCGTAGCTTTTCAACTCAGTCAGTTAGTTCTCTCTGTTTTATCCTGGACTCTTTATTCTACAGTTAAATTTATTTTTCAAAGGAATAAAAAACAAGTGAGGAAACAAACAAAGCAGTCTAAATATTAAAACATAACAAATGTAGGGAAAAGGAGAAATTATTACAGGAAAGAGAATAAAAAAAGATCTGGAACAGAAAGAAACAATCAAAAAAGATCTCAGTGTACTGTGAGTGAGTGGATAGATGATTAATGTCTGAATCTCTGAGTTATTCTGGGTTCCAAAATTCCTTTCACATTTTGATTTGGGTAGTTTCTATATATTGCTTTACAAATGTGTGACATTTTAAGTAGATATGCTTTGCCCTTTGGTTTACACACATTCAGAATAGTTTCAGACCTGTTTAAATGTCAGAAAAGCATCAAAATGATCCTGCTGTCCTTCAAGTTTTTTATTCTTCTGCTAGAAAAGCAAAACCTGAGAAAACCAAAAAGAGAATGGCTTGCAGTGGTAAGAGAGGAGATTGACAAATTATTCCATGCAACCTGAGCTAGCTTAAATTTAATTTTGTTCTAAGAACCATTGAGGGACAGAATGCTATCCCAAACCATGGCAGAATATAACAAGCTATTATGCTGCTATATTGAATTTCATAAAATGTTATGGTTCAAAGGAACTATCGACACAACAAATGAGAGGGAATCACTTTACATTTTGATATTTATGTAGTGTGTGATACTGCTGACTGTACCAGAGATGCTCTTTCACTTACACTGGCAGCCAGTACATTTCAATCCATGCTGCAACATAATACGTTTTGTACTAAAGCAGGCCATTTAGAATATCAGTTGGGGATCAGAATGGCTATCTAGCTTCCACCGTCTTCCAGTGGAGACATACAAATTTCAGGAGTGCATAGCATTATTTCAACAATACTGCTTAAATTTCTAGATCACCAATTGGCTATTTTTCATCATTAGCAGATTCCCCTGATCCATTAGGGTAAATAAACTGGCTCAGGATTTTGTATCACAGCCAAATTTCCATTTTTTTCTAAAGGGATACTGTAGCTTTTATTTTATTTAACAGAATCAGTTTCCCTGATGCAAGTTAGCAGCATACTTATTGGTATCTTGGACTATTTACTTGGATTTGTATGCTGCATCAAACCTAGAATTATGCAGACAAGTTAGTCAAGTTCTGAAGCCATGTTCTTAATCAATAGTTGTAAGACGATAGCAAACAATCTTTCTGTTATTGTTATTTTATTTATATATTTAAGCTCCCAAGAGCTGTGTGAAGGTTGACATCTGGAATATTTGCTTCCTTTTGTCCATGTATTTTTTGGATGTATTTTGAAGGTATGTTATACCTGTTTGATCCTTATTACCCATTTTGGCTTTACAGCAGCAATCATACTATTGGTTTGTTCTAAATTTCAGCTCTACAGTTTGGCCGTAAGTTTCTTTTGTTAATGCAAAGTTTAGTTTCAAAAGACATGTATTCAAAAGAAAGGAGAATACAAAACTAGTTTATCAGCAACCGGCATTGTTTTCTCAGCAAATCATCACAAACAGGAATTCAAAAGAGAATCATTTCCTAAAAGATGATTGCAGATGAACATGAGTGAATTGATAGTACAAAATATGCTGAATTGTACAACTGGAGAAAAAACTGCTTTGAAATAAATGTTTTTTGGATGGCAACTTTTGCTCTCCTTTGGTAATCCATTAGGAGAATGAATTGTCCTTTTCTGTCATCATGGATGAATTGCTTAAGTTTATATGAGTGGTTTGCAAATTCTCCCATGATTTATATCGCTGTTTAAAATATTATAAGGTGAATAGATAATTGTTCACTTATTTAATAGCACAAGTGTCTTTTCTATATTTTAAATATTTAAATAATTTAATATTTTGATGGAGATAAGGGAACAATTATCTATAATAATTCCCCGTGTTTCATTTTTACTGAAATATGATTGTATTAAACTGTCCATAACATACAAAAACTTAAACTATTTAATAAACCCAATATTTAAAAATAATTAATTGCAAAATTTGTCTTCATCAGAAGTTATGGACCTCCAATCAATTATTACTTGATTTTGTTTTTATTAGTATTCCTATCAAATTATTTGTAAGCTCTAATTAGATGAAATACTGAAAGTATATTGCCTGCTTTTTTGATACAGATGGCGGACAGGATACTAAAATATAAGAGAAGCACCAGCTTGAAGAGTAGATAATTAACTGGGTTGGATTCAAATTGAATGCCACACAGACTGAAAAATAATTGTGTTTTTATCGTACAGTTGGAATCTGATTGGTTTTTTTTAGTAGAACAGTTTATAGAATAGAATAAAATTCTTTATTGGCCAAGTGTGATTGAACACACAAGGAATTTGTCTTGGTGCAAATGCTCTGGGTACATTAAAGAAAAGATATTCATCAAGAGTCAAGAATTATAAGGTACAACACTTAATAATAGTCATAGAGTACAATAAGCAATCAAATCATATTAGGAGTTAATATAAATCATAAGAATACAAGCAACAAAGTTACAGTCATACAATCACAAGTGGGAGGGAATGGGTGTGATGAATAAGGAGTGATGAGATTAATAGTAATAGTAGTGCAGACTTTGCAAATAGTTGGACCGTTTTGAATGAATTATTTGTTTAGCAGAGTGATGGCATTCAGGAAAAAACTGTCCTTGTGTCTAGCTGTTCTAGTATGCAGTGCTCTGTAACGTCATTTTGAGGGTAGGAGTTAAAACAATTTCTGTCCAGGATGTGAGAGTCTGTAAAATATTTTCACAGCCCTCTTTTTGACTGGTGCAGTATACAAGTCCTCGATTGAAGCCAGGTTGCTAGTAATTGTTTTTCCTGCAGTCCTAATTATCATCTGAAGTCTGTGTCTGTCCTGTTGGGTTTCAGAACCAAACCAGAAAGTTATAGAGGTGCAGATGATAGACTCATTAATTCTTCCGTAGAACTGTATCAGCAGCTCTTTGGGCAGTTTGAGCAGAAAGAACATTCTTCCTTGTACTTTTTGGGTGAAGTTTTTGATGTAAGGTGTCCATTTTAGATCTTGTGATATGATAGAACCTAGAAATTTGAAGGTCTATTGTTGATACTGTGTTGTCTAGTCTTGTAAGAGGTGGTAGTACGGAAGGTTTCTCCTAAAGTCTACCACCATTTCTATGGTTTTGAGTGCGTTCTGTTCCAGTGTTCTTGTTCTGTTTACACCACAAGGCAAGTTGTACAACCAACTGTCTGTATGTGGATTATAACTTTACTTAGTGGTAGATAACTTTCTTATAAACTTCAGTTAAGCCCTTTTTTTATGATAATAGCTTTATAGAGTTTTAGGTTTCACTGTTAGCCCTTCAAGGGAAATCCAAATAAGCATTATAGTGAATACTAGCTCTGTATTTATTATAAGATTATGCTAAGAGAATCTTATAAGTGTGAAAAACTTATAAGTTTTTCCTCTCCTCTCACTCTTTGAAAATGAAGAATACCTGCTGAAAATTTTCCCGCCCATCCCCTTCCTTCTGTGAATAACTTTTACCTAATAGCTGTCCAGTCTCAGCTCGTTCTCTTATCTCTCAAGGTCATTCATATATACCATTACATTTATAGTTGGGTTTACATATTTACACTTAGTCATCATTTGTAACTTGACTCATACATTATAGTAAGATATAACTTGACATTATATGACATGTGTAGTTGAAGCTAAATAAATTGCTCACTGTGTATGAATCTAGTCATAATCTGATTTATACCTCCTCATGTTCAGGATTTAATGTTCAAACTACCATACAATTGTACTCATTTCACATGCTCTAAATTCTACAAGGCAGGCTATAGCAATCTGTGAAAAGAAAACAACCAGAAGTATAAGCTAGGCTTTAAAGAGACAGAGGAACTAGAGGTCAAAGTGCCAATATTTGCTGGGTTGTGGAAAAAGCAAGTGAGTTTACATAGTCTGCTCATTGACTATGAGCATAGTCTGCTCATTGACTCTGGTATAGCTTTTGATTAGGTAGATTACAATAGACTGTGGCAAATTCTTCAACAGATGGTGACACCAGGCCACTTTCCTGTCTCCTGAGAAACCTATATGTGGGTCAAGAAGCAGCAATTAGAACATGACAAGGAACAATTGGTTCAAAATGGGAGTATTACAAGGCTGTATATTGTCGCCCTGGTTATTTAACTTATATGCAGAGTAGTTCTTGCAAAATGCCAGTCTTGATGAACTTCAATCTGGAATTAAGATTTCTATGATTAATGTCAAGAACTTCAGATACATAGGTGATATCATTCTAATGGCAGAAAGTGAAGAGAAACTAAAAAGCCTGATGAGGGTGAAGAGGAACTAAGAAGCCTGATAAGGGTAAAAGAGGAGAGTGCAAAAATTGGCTTGAAACTCAACATTAAAAAAATGAAATCATGGCATCCAGTCCCATCACTTACTGGCAAATGGAAGGGGAAGACATGGAAGTAGTGACAAATTTTATTTTCTTGTTCTCCAAGATTACTGCAAATGGTGACTGTAGTTCTGACATTAAAAGATGCTTCGCTTCTTGAGATGAAAGCTATGGCACAACTAGAGAGCATATTAAAAAGCAGAGAAATAAGCTTGCCAACAAGGTCCAAATGGGCAAAGCTCTGGTTTTCCCAGTAGAAATGTATGGCTATGAATGTTGAACCATAAGGAAGGCTGAATGCTGAAGAATTGATGCTTTCAAACTGTGGTGTTAGAGAAGACTCTTGAGAGTCCCTTGGACAATAAGGAAATCAAATCTTTTAATCCTAAAGAAAATCAACCCTATTGTTCCTTGGAAGGACATATACTGCAGCTGAAGTTCAAATATTTTGGCCACCAAATGAGAAGACAGTTCTCATTGGAAAAAAACTGATGTTGGGAAATATTGAAGGCAAAAGGAGAAAGGGACAGAAGAGGATCAGATGGTTGCATAGTATCATCAGTGGACATGAGTTTGGGCAGACATAGGGGAAGCAATGGAGGATGGAATTGCAACTTAGTGAATAACAATTACAACAACAACAACAATATTCAAGCCTTGGATAGTGATGTTTAACATATATCTAACAGGATCATATTTAAGATGGTGCAATAAATAAACAAAAACACAGTACAAAGATAAACTGCTTGATTTGCCACTGCTTGTTAATTCTATTTGATTGAGTGATGTTGGCAATAATGTACTTAATAAATAGTTTGAATTCCCCCTTCACTGTTTGATTTAAAGGAAATCATACAATAGTGCTTACAGTATATTGTTACAGTGGCTGAATATCATACAAACCTAGAAGTTGGCTTGCTTGATTTTAGTTTAACATGACTGGTTACTCTGGTCATTGTATTTTGTAACCCTTGATTTTTGGCTTATTGGCTTATATCAGTTCAGCATAGTATGATCCATTCATCAAGCCAATGTTTAATGACAGTTTCTCAATCAGCAGTTGGTTGGTTTCACACAAACAAAAAACTGAGTCAGAAAATAATTATGACCTTATTCTCACAGAAATACCACTATACTTTTATTCTGAATTGTACTATTTCAGATTTCTGGTAAGCATTCAGATGATAGTCACAAAGGTACTTTTTCCATTTTTCCATTCAGGTGATACACTATTTCCTCTGCTAAAATGTTATTTCCCTATATATGCAGAGTTGACAGGTTTGTCTTACTGATAATTACAAGCTGCTTTTATGTGAAAGTCAACATTTGCAGCTCAGCCTAGTAAAGCTGAGAATGTTATTGTCTTGCTTTTGTGGAAGTAGATCTGTACTTCTCTTCCCTAATATTTAAATATGAATAAAAACTGGCTCAGATAGCACTATGAATTGAAGAAATAAGACAATACAATGCTGTGGCAAACTAGAAAATAAATAATAATCGGACTGGCCTTTAACAAGCCTGTTAGCCACAAGGAAATTATAATGGTGATAAATCTGTTAATTACAAATGTATTGATATATTAATTATGTTTTTTTAAAGGTTTATTTCAGTGATAATAATTTTACCTCTGTCATTTTTAAAAACTATGTGACTTTTATTATTTGTTATCATTGGTCACTTTGAGAGCTATTAGATGTGAAATGCATTTTGTGCAGAAGACAAAAATCTATAAGTCCATTGCGTGGACTTCATTTTATAATTTATTTACCTTATCTATATAGATGCCTATTTCACAAGTGTCTCTGGGCAGTGTATAACAAGACTAAACAATAATTATCTCAACTCATTACAAAATTAAAGCATTAAAAGCTATAAAAACAGATGGTAATAGTAATTGCATTATCTCACAAGTTCACCTGTCCCCTAAGATCTCCAGGCCTGCTGGTGTAACAGCAGAAAAGGTTCACTGCCTAGGTTCTGTGAAGTGTACCTCCCTAAATGACAGGACTGTGACATACCCATTCTGTCCAAAATAGTGAGATGGGTCAATGAAATCGGGGAAAGACAGTCACTCAAATAACCCAGTCCCATGCCATGTAGGACTTTAAGAATCAACACTAACACTTTGAATTGGACCCAAAAACAAACTGGTAACCAAGTGCAGCTTATGCAGCAGAAGTGCTTTAAAATAGAGTCAAACATCAATGTGAAATTTGCTTCTGTGAAAATGCTATTTTTGGGTAAAACTATTCTCAAATGCTCTGGTTTATAATGTATAGGCAGGTTTTTTTTTCCAAATTATTATTTATTACAATTTCAGGTTATCATATCATTTAATTCTCTAATACTTACATTTATCTTTGGAATTTACAATTAGCAAGATATTACATGCCACTTGTAGTTTTCTTATCTTTTATAATTTTGGCATTGAATTACATTATACATTTCTATGGCTCAGTCAAATAGCTTGCTTAATTTTTCTTCATACTTAAGAAAGACTGGAAAAAAATACGAGCATGAATGATTTGGCATGTTGACCTATATAAATGATGAAGATGAAATCATGCAGGTAGCTTATCAGCATTTCTGGAGAGAAAACAAGCAAACCAACCAAATCTGTCTTCTAACTAGGAGCAATCAGTATCATGATAACCTGCAAAAAGAAAACTGATAAGCAAGGAAACATTTCTGTGTATTGTTTTGTGGTTTTCCCCCACTTTGGTCCTTAATGCTTCTGTTTAAGAGTGGTATTTAAATATGTTTCCTAAAAAAAATCTGCATCTATATTCCTAATGAGTAGAGTAAAAAAGCAATTCTGGTTTATATAAATGAGTAAAATTGGAATTTTCTGACACAAGCATAGATACAAATGAGCAGTTTCTTAAAACACTAACTAGTTGGAGATTATCTATTACTATTACAAGCTTTACTTCAAAAGTTTTAAAAAACTCTTTTATTATTGGATGAGTTATAAAAGAATTACTTATTTAACTAAACAAAGTTAACATGTGATAAAAATCCTCCCCCCAAGGTAAATAAATTTCTATCTTTTACCATAAGCCTTTAGTGATCCTCTGCATTCTTGCATTCTATTTTATTATTATTATGGTTTGTTGCAAAGTCAGCTGTTCAGACTAGACCTGGGAGTGGAATAGGCAGATATGAATGTTTGATGGTATTATTGTTACTCTGGATGAATTATGGATATCAGTTATTCTTGTTCCTTAAGATTCAATATTATGAAGGTAGAATGTCCTAAACTAAATTAAGTGCTCATTCTGTAATTTTCTTGTTATTAATAAATGTTCTATTTAACCTCATTTGCTGTATATTTGCTAGTCAGCAAGCCCAGCATAAAAACATCCAAGCTAGTCACTTTTTAAACTTTCCTCAGTTAGCACTTGCTAGTTAGTGCTTTCTAAACAAAAACATCTGCAGTATGCTCAATAGAATTCTTTATTGGCCAAGTGTAATACTCTCAGTATGCATTAAAAAAAAAGATAGATTTGTCAAGAATCATAAGGTGTAACACTTAATGATAGTCATAGGGTACAATAAGCAATCAAATCATACTAGGAAACAGTCCATATAAATCATAAGGATACAAGCAACAAAGTTGCGGTCATACAGTCCCAAGTGGGAGGGGGTGGGTGATAAGGAGTGATGAGAAGATGAATAGTAATAGTGTTGCAGAGTTTGCAATAGTTGAAAAGTATGAGGGAATTATTTATTTAGCAGAGTGATGGCTTTTGGGGAAAAACTGTCCTTATGTCTGGTGTGCATTGCTCTATAGCGTCATTTTGAGGTTACTAAGGAAAATATTATTTCTCTGAGTTCGCAGATTGGAAGAATATGTTACTTTCTGATTAACAGTCTGATACAACATACTGCTTCACACAATCCATGCAATCAAGATCTTTCTGTCTATGTTATAGGTTATTAAAAAAAAATGTGTTTGACCTTGCATTGTACATTATCATATAATCCTATTAACACTGTTCTAACTTGCTAACTATTTGCAATTAATTTTTAAAGTAGAAGCTGAACGTAAATAAATAGGTGGAAAAAGCACTCATTTCATATGAACAAATCCACAGCTTGGTATTTGGCATGGTCTTTGAAAAGCCTGCAATGTACACTTAAACCTGAAATGATCTTTTTTAACACTTTCTCCCCCATCAATTACAGAGAAAATACAATGCAGAAAATACAATAAAAGCTTATTCCCAGCTTATTCACAATGGAGCTCCAGCTGTGCAATATGTGATTTGCTACTGATCGAAGCAGCACTCTTGCATTAGGTAAATTCTCAGAACAGAGAGATACAGATGTTACATTCTGTCTTTGTTCTTGTCTACAGGATTACTTTTCATGTTGTTTTTATCAGTACATAGGTTTCCAGTCACATGATTTGCTTAGTCTCCAGCCTTCGAGGAAAGACAAATTGTTTAGGTGGCCAGAAATTGTTTGATATGTTTTGTGCAGTGTTAATTTTCAGTTTTGAAAAAATCCTCAATACATTGTTGCAATAATAAGAAATCATTGGTTTATATTCACAAATTTGTGAATATAAAATGGGATAGTGCATATTTTATATAGTAAACCAAAAATGATATATGGACAAAACTTGTACAATGGTGTGAAAATCCTGGACTTGCAAAGGCTAGGTTTCACACACTGCAGAGTTAATGGTCATCTGAAATATAAGATTCAATATTCCAATTGACTAGTATGATGGTCTTGGCAGCAGGAAATGGAGGTTTATACTAATCTACATTAAAAGAACAAAACAACCCATAACAATAAAGCAATTTCTATTTATGTGCAATGAGCTAAACTAGAACGTTTGGTATGAAGTAGGTTTGTGCTACTTTTGGCTGGGTTGTTAATATTTTCAGAAATGCACTGTCCCATTGATGTTATCAACATTTGCAAGTTATGGCAAAGGCCCTGTCACACTGCCCAACGGATGCAAAACGGACACAACGGACGAGCAAAATGTTCCATCCGTTGTTATCAGCTCTCAAAAGGGGCAAAAATTTGCATAACAGGAGTGGATAACACGGACGCGGGGAGGATGCAGAGCGGATGGAAAGCGGATGCGGAACGGAACGGAAGATGGGAGTGGATGGCACATCCGCTAGGCTTCCGGGGGGCCTCAGCAAAGTGGATGCGGAACGGATGAAGCGGATGCACATCGGATGCACATCGGATGAAGCGGATGCACAGCGGATGCATCGCGGAAGCCTAACGGATACCTGGCGTTAATTGCGCAAGCGGGGGGATGCATTGCGTAAGCCACGCGGATATAAAGGGAAGCAGCTCGCATGTGGCCAGCATTCGGAGGAAAGACCTGCTGCAGGATACATCGAGTCCTTGCCTGCCCTGCCTGCATGCCTGCTTGCAAGCCTTCCTGCCAGCCTTCCTGCCAGCCTGCCTCCAAGTCTCCTGGCCAGCCTCCCTGCCAGCCTTGCTCTCTGCCTGCCTGCCAGCCTTGCTGCCAGCCTGCCTTCCAGCCTCCCTGCCAGCCAGTCTGCCTGCCAGCCTTGGTGCCTGCCTGCCTGCCTGCCTGCCAGGTTTCCTGCCAGGTTTCCTGCCAGCCTTGGTGCAAGCCTTCCTGCCAGCCTTGGAGCCTGCCAGCCTCCCTGCACGCCAGCAACTCCACAACCATGGGGAAGAAGTGAAAGTCTCAGCAAACTGCCGCCATCCCTGACTCTGCTTCTGCTGGGGCTTCTGCTGCTCGGGCTCGCTCTTCTGGTGCTGGAGCTTCTGCTGAAGCTGCTCCTGGCGGTGGTGTTTCTGCTGCTGCGTACTCTGCTGAAGCTGCTCCTGGTGGTGGTGCTTCTGCTGCTGCATACTCTGCTGAAGCTGGTCCTGGCCCTGCTGGTCCTGCTGGTCCTGCTCATCCTGCTCGTGCTCCTGGAATTGCTCGTACTGCTCGTACTGCTCATGCTCCTGGTCTTGCTCGTCCTGCTCATGCTCCTGGTCCTGCTGGTGCTGCTGGTGCTGGTGCTGCTGGGGCTCCTGGGGCTTACTCTGCTGCTGCTGATCCTGGTCCTGCTGATCCTGCTGCTGCTGCTGCTGCTGCTGATGATGATGATCCTGCTGCTGCTGCTGATGATGATGATGATTATGATCCTGATGATGATGATGATGATGATGATGATGATGATGATGATGATCCTGCTGGTGCTGCTGCTGCTGGTGGTGGGGAGGAGCAGCCCCTACCACCTGGGAGTCCCTCTGATGAGGGCCCATCTGGTCCTGCCAAAGGAAAGAAGAGGCGTATGCAACAACAGGAGAGGAGGCAATACTTCATCAAGGAGGAACACGATGAGGTGCTGGAGTGGCTGAGAGAGAATGACTATCTGTGGCGGAAGGGACACCGGCTGTACAGGGACACCAAAAGAAAGCAGGCTGCTTGGAGAGAGAGGGCGGAGAGTATGGGTTACACTTCGGAGGTGGTCCTAAGCTGGTGGAAGCACATGCACACCTGGTACGGGAAGCTGCACCTGAAGAAATCTGGCCAGGCCACGGTTAAGCTGACGGACAGAGAGACCTACGTCATGGCCAGGTGCAGCTTCCTGGAGGGTGAGATCCGCCACCGAGGAGCACCAGGAGTCCCTCTCACAACCCTCTCTCTCCAGCAGCCTGCTGAGACCCAGTCCTTTTCTGGCTGAGAGTCAGTCCCTGTCTCCAGGCAGGTTTCTGTGGAGCGTGCCACGGCGGAGAACCCGCGGACAGGTGTTGTAACCATGATGGAGCGCGTGGAGGACTCCCTGGTGCGGTGGGAGAAAGGAGACATCAAGTCCACCACAGTCGTAGCCGCATCCACCCCCCCCCCCAACTCCACCTCCACAGAAAGGCAGAGAGCCAGACAGCAGGAGGGGCAGAGCCACACTGTCCTGCTGGAGATCAGGGACATCATCCGCACCAGTATAGATCTCCTCTCTCAGCTGGTCAGCACCGACTCCTCATCCTCCAACCGCAAGCCCTTCCTCACCTATGTCAACCAGACCCTCAAGAACATGGAGGAACCCCATTACCAGGTGGTGAAGGACCAGATCACCGAGCTGCTTCACAACCCTCCAGATCCAGAGGAACCTGCTCCCACCCAGTCCAGGTCTGCTCCTCCACCCCAGGTGATGTCCCTCCCATTCCAAGCCCCTCACCTCCCAGGGCTACGGCTACCAGAAGGTCCAGCAGCACAGGCAGCAGCCCTTCCCAGTCCAGGCACAGAGTCATCGGATGACACCGTTGCCACCGGTTCCACTGATGCCACCGATGCCACCCACGACAATGATGCCACCGACGACAGCGATGCCACCCATGCCAGTCCTCACCCAGCTGCAGACCAGACAGCCCCACTACACTACTCCTTCCTCCACCCCACAGCCAAGCCCGGCCTCAGTACATCTCTCATCAGTACTGGGGCTGACACCCCATGGCATGGAGGAAGGACCTCTCAGCATCGCGGGTCTGAGCCAGCTGTCCGAGAGCTTTCTCAACACACCGTCACCTGTTGTCCTCTCGGGGCCAGGCACCCCAATGATGATACAGACCAGCACTCCAGCACCACCCACCTCCACAGCACCTGGACCCTTCACCCCTGAGACTGGGCACACTTCCGAGTGACCAATAAGAATGCCAGAGACTGGGTAGCTGGCTACCTGTGGACTTTATTTGGACACATGACTTGGGTCATTTTTGTTTTACAGCTTGTTGTTCAATAAAGTTTATCTTTGATTCACACACTTGCTTCATTTCTTTTTTTGTAATAAAGTCTTGGTGGAAACTTTTAGAATTGGTTTAAGCCTTTGCATGCTTGTGGGATGGGTTAAGATAGCAGTGGGGTGGGCAGGGATACCTTTGGGATGTGTTAAGATAGCTGTGGGATAGATAAACCTCCAGTGCAAGCATAGTGGGACTGTATGGTCCACCCTCCCAGGTGCCACACCTTTGGCCCTTCATTAGTAAGCATTGATCCACACATTTGAACATAAACACTATTAAAAGCCCTGTTCATTGTAGGCCCACCCAACATACATGGCCCAATCTCATCAGTGCTATAAGACAGGCTGAAGAAAGCACCCCTTAATCATTTATCATCCTGTCTTGCCACTCCACTGCTCCAGCTGGGGAGTTGCACCAGTGTCTCAGGAGGTTGCGCTGCTTCTTCCCTTCATGTGAGGCTCTGTTGGGGCCTTGCACATCCTGAGTGTCTATCAGGTTTGCCCTTGCCTCCATTCCCCAGGCTCCATGTCCCCATTGCCTTGTTGGAGGTCCACGAGCCTGTTGTGCAATACCAGGTAGCGGGTGCGCATGAGATTGTGCAGGATGCAGCAAGCTTCCACGATCCTCCTCACGGTCTCTGGGCTATGCTGCATGTTGGTGAGAAGTACCTGGAACCTGTTGGCCAGGATGCCAAAGGCGTTCTCCACCACCCGCCTTGCCCTGGACAGCCTGTAGTTGAAGATCCTCTCTTCACGGTGAGGCATCTGGAAGTGTAGGGCTTCATGAGGTAGGTTCTGAGGGAGAAGGCGTCATCCCCCATGATGAAATAGGGCACATCTTGCGTGTCGTTGTGTAGGGGGTCTTGATCTGGGAAGCCCACCATGAGGTTGTGTTCCAGCCCACCCTTGAGGTCACTTGCGTTGTATACCTGTGCATCTGAAGATGACCCGTTGCCTAAAGCATCGATGTACATGAACTTGTACTCAGCATCGACCATGGCGAAGAGGATGATGCTGAAGAAGCCCTTGTAGTTGAAATAAGTGGACCCCGACTTGGCTGGAGCTTTTCAGGCCACGTGCTTGCCATCTATGGCTCCAATGGTGTGGGGGAAGTTCCACTTCTGATACCACTGCTCTGCAATTTTCTTCCATCCTTCTTCAGTGGAGGGGCACTGGAGGAGCTCCTCCTTGTATTCTTCGATGATGGCCTGCACCACTTCTCTGACCACAATGCTGATGGTGTTGTGTGGCACCCTCCAGCCGTACTGTATGCTCCTGTAGGTGGTCCCTGAGGTCAGGTGGCGCAGAGTGAGTGCCACCTTGAGCCCAGGTTCCAGGCTGGGCCAGAAGTTGGTGTTTGCCTTGGTCAACCAAGGTGTCAGGCGCTGCACAACTTCGTCAAACATGGCTGGAGGCATCCTCATGAAGTTCTGGAATGCCCGAGTGTCTTCGTTCCTGAGCTCCACCATCAGCTTGTTGTACAGTCCGTACTCTGCTCTTCTCCCGATCCATCTTCGGACCCAGACGTTTCTTGGCCGCCTCTTTTTCTTCCCATAGTAGAGTTCACAGAGCCTGTAGATGGCTTCGCACTGTTGCAGAAGGATAGTGGCTGCCAAAAGGACTGTGTTACGATCCACGGTGGACATGACTGGATGCTGTGGAAGAGGAAGAGTCAGATGAAGGCTGCAGAGGTCTGCACAGCTAGGCTGCTGGTCTGAAAGTGAGATGCAGGTGAGTTGCTCCCCCTTTTTATAGGCAGTATAGGTGCCCCTTTGCATCCTCTAGGCATCCTCTAGGCATCCTTAATATCCGAGATAGGTCCCCTCTGCGAACGTTTTTTCCGTTTTAAACGCTTTGTTTCCGTGCTGCATCCGCTCTGCATCCGTTCCGCGTCCGTTCCACTTCCTCCCTGCGTCCGAGTGGATGCGAGTTGTGCGGATGTGCAGCGAATGCCTAGCAGATATAGCTGATGCGTAACGGATGCAGAACGGATGTGTAGCGGATGCGTAGCGGATGCAGAACGGACAAATTGGATACATTTTCCATGCAAAAGTTTTGAGCAGCTCAAAACTTTTATGAGAGGATTTAACATCAATAAAAGGATGCTGGACAGATAAAGAGGAAGCCAAACGGAGGCAGTGAGTACATCGCGTTTTCCAACGGATGGCAAGCTTTTTTGTCCATTTTACATCCTCTTTGCATCCGTTGGTGCAGTGTGACAGGGGCTTAAAGAAACATTGATACATGAAATGAAAATGTTACATTTAATTGAATTTAAAAACATATTTTAGACAAGCGCATGAAGTGTTCTGTCCATGATAATACATTTGTACTAATTGTACTAATGCAGTTCTATTAGAGATATAAGAGAGTAGTTAAGATGTAAGGTGCCAGATATCTTGTAGTGAGAGAACCTCAAATATTTTCAGGGAAAGGGTATGTGTGTGTGTGTGTTCGTGTGTGTGTGTGTACTAGTTTTCCGAGTGTCCACATGCATTTTATATGTGCTTAACATTATCTATCTTCTTACTATAAATAGGGTTGTGTCGGTGTAAGGGCAAATATGTATTTTGCTATGTGCTATGGTACTTTAAAAAATACAATTTCTGTGTCCGTAAGAGAAATGGGACATGTTGTAAAGGACAGATTTTTTTAGCTTTGCAAATGCAGGTTCCAGTTGCTTCCATATGTCTTGGCTTTCTTCACTACAGTTTTGAACTTGTGAATGTCCAGAGGTTTGATTTTTCATTGTTTCACCTTGCCCGTATTGTATAGATGGGAGGAAGGGAAAGAGAGAAGATTACCAGCTTTTACTTTGCATAAAAGAAAAATAGGTTGTCCATTCCTTTTGTCTTCTTTCCTTGCTGTCCTTACTGTAAATGAAGCCAATAAAATACCTTTATATCTCTGCTCCAAATGTTGATTTGCACTCTGTTCATTTAATAATTCATTTATCCTTTATTTGTACTTTATAAATAATTTGATTTATTAATCAAACCTATATTCTACCACAATCACAGTTCTTTCAGCAGTTCAAAAAATAAGAAACATAAAACAAATACAACCCAAACATAGTGCAGGGCATCAGGCCCCAACTCAGGGGTGGGATTCAACCAGTGTTACTACCAGTTCAGTTACTATGTTTTGTGTGCATGCACGTGTGTGTAAAACAACCTTAGGCTGTGCTGCCTGGATAGCTGAAAAGCACTGCGCACAGTTGCGCAGCATTTGAAAAATCTCTTTTTCCCTGCTTTTTTAACTTCAGCTGTGCCACACAAAGCAGCTGACGTTGAAAAAGCAGGAAATAAAGGACAGGTAAGAGCCCAGGCAGGCGGGTGGCCCAAGCAGCAGGAAACACAGAACCAGTCAGTGTCTGCTGCTGCTCTTCAGAGCTACCACTCTATAGAACTGGGCAGAAGCAGTAGCATCCCACCTCTGCCCCAACCCTCTGGAAAGGCTCTACTGCCAGCTTTTTCCAGAAGATGGACATTGTTGGGAAACAGACAATTCTCCAAAAGGATACCATTCCAGAGTACTGGCTCCATTATTAAAAAATAATACTTCCAGTGTCAGTCATTCAAAAACTAGAGAACAAACAGCTGCCACTCCTAGCATGATTTAAGTGCAGTGAGGAGATAAGTGAAGGTAAATGTGGCAATTTTGGTGTTACATTACAAATGGAATGCTATAAAGTGTTATTAGCCTTTGATTTGTCAAATAAATCACACTTGGCTGAATTTGCTCAATATTCTAAGCCACAAAAATCAACACTGATGATTGATATAGAGATTTGTTGAGAGGGACACTTGAAATCAAATCTTCAATCAAAAGATTGTGACTTGATCAATCACTTAAATCTTCCTAAAAAGCTTCCTAAAATACAACATTGCTTTATCTACAAAGCATAATAAACGTACATCATACAATACATTGAAATGACTTTTACAAAATGCTTATTTGCTATTAACTTGTCACTTATGTACTGTATTGTTTAGCAATAGGAAGAGCAAGTTTGGTTGGAATTTTGACAAATGTGCAGCTCTTATAAAACAGGAAGGGAACAGGAAGAAATGCAGGATGGCAGCATGAAGTATAGCAGCACACAGCTGAGGAACAAGTGAACTACTTGTTGACTCTTAGTTATGCCTATACAACTCTATAGACATATACTTAGGTAAATGTTTACTTCTTGTAGCTATCCTCCTGCCATCTAAAAGTGATCTAGCATAGTGATTGCCAAAAGGTGGGCCGTGAACCACTGGTGGTCCGTGAGAATATTTTGGTGGTCCGCAGTGCACCCCTGTCTGCAACAGCGGTGATACTGGCAGCGGATGGACTGATGCACATGAGGAGGGAGCGTAGTGCGTGGGAGATTGTGGTGTCGGAGCCCTCCCTGGGTGTTCCCTAGCCTGCAAGGGGGTGGGGATGGGGGAAAAGGAACCTCTAAACTGGTTCTGGGTGGTGGAAATCAGATGTCTGGAAGCCAACATGCTGAAGACCAGATGGCTGGCGGTGAGATGGGGCAATTCTGCAGTCTCCATAGCAAACCTGTGTTGTGCCTGCTGCCTCCTGTTTCCGCATATTGCGGAGGCCAAGCAGCAGCAGGAAGAGCGTGGCCCTCCTGAGCCACAGGAAGTGTCTGCCAGCGATGCCTCAAAGGGGGAGGATCAACCCTTCTGTTCAAGACTGCAAAACACTCATCATCCCTCTGGCAGCCACCAAGCCTCCTCCCACCATGCTTTTCTTCCTCCTCACCAGAAGTGCTCACCCGTCCGGCAGGAAAGAGGAGTCTTGGTTCCTTTCTCCCAACCCCCACTCTGGGGACAGATAGAGGGGGAGAAGAGAGAGAAAGAGGAGAAAGAGAGAGGGAGGGAAAGACTGAGAGATGAGAGAAAGAGAGAGATATATGAGAGATCCTGGTGTTTTGTTTTCTGTGGGTCCAAATGAGTCTATTTAAGGTTGCAGAAACAGGCAGCCAAATTAAGTGCCTGAAGGACCCCATCCTGTCAGTGGGAGTCCAGCGAGCGGCATGCTGGATTCATATTAGTGGTCCACGGGATTTAAAATTATGAATTTGCTTGTTCCTGAAGTCCAAAAGGTTGGTGACCCCTGATCTAGCAAGTTATTATAGTCCATAGCCAATTCTCTCTGTAGAGAGCCCCATTTCCCTAGGCCCAATTCATATTTGGTAACCCCATTAAAATCTTCCTAGTAAGGAATAGGATGAGAGATGACAGAAGAGAAAGCCAAGAAATACCAAGAATCCTGCCATTTGGAGATTTATACTTATAACAGCTGCATGTTATACATTCATACTGTACATTACAAAGAGGAAATGTAAATATTGATATATATGTATGTGGGTGTCAGTTGGGAATTCTTAAGTATCAGTACAAAGGAAACAATCCAACAAATATTTGGATTCACTCCCATCCCATATGTTTCTGTAGAAGCAAGTTGCATTAATTCAGTAGGAATTATATTATGACTACATGTAAGACTGCCTGAAATTACACTGAGTATAATTGAATAGGATTCTTTTCTTCATAACCTTCAGAACAATTACATCCTATTGCAGGTAAATAAAACTTGTGAATAGTAACGTGTGAATAAAACTTGGGTAATTATTTGTATCATAAGTTCTTTGTACAATTTGGTAATTCAAAAGATATAAAAGAAAAGGGAAAATAGAAATAATTGGTGTAGAACGCAATTGCTTATACAGAAATAAAATGAATTCATGTAAAATCAATAGAGCAAAAGGAACTAAACCAAATCTCACTTGCACAACTGTGTATCTATTGATACACAGACATTGCAGGATTAAAAGTCAATGGTAATTTTCTGATAGACTTTTATTTCTTTTAATGATGTTTTATGACTAGAGGTATCTCTGGGATATTGCCCAACCATATCTAATTTGTGGGTTTGGATGTTAGGTTTAAGAATTATTATTTTAATGTGACTCCATTTGTATTGGTTGTGCCAATTGTTTATCGTAATGACAAAGTTTTGCTGCTATATCTTACTAATGCTGTGAAATCCTTTGAAAATCTGTCTTGGAAAGTGAGATAGGGACTGCACTTATGTTTTATTGTTAAAATTGAAAGGTTTGTACTGTATGTACAGAAACTACCACAACACAATTTTAAAAAAAATCTTCAATTTTTTTTTTAAAAGAATCTTACTTCAAATTTTTTAATGGCCACTGTTTTTTTTCCACTTAGATCAAGAAGTTTGTGAGTAGGATCTTCAAAGAACTGAATATGTCACAATTGTGTTTCAAGGCACAACCTGAAAGCACTCTCTCCCTTTCTAATAAATCCTTATGAAAATGTTCAGAAAAACTGGCTTTGATCCAGTACTATTAACTTTTATAGGCATTTACTTCCATAGATTTGGGAAAAAATAATCTTCATTGAACTGCATAGCAGAACTAGATATTGTAACCATAGAAACAAAACATCTTAAAAGCATTTTCTGAGCAGCCCTGTAAGTGCAGTAAGTGCAGTCCCTAACATGCAAGACATATCAGCAGTACCATACAGCAGTCATTATAACAGGAAAAGACATAAGCCGTGAAGGAAGTTATGGTGCCAGACTGATAATATTATGATTAGCCATGACAAGACCTTTGGTCTCAATGGCTGCCAAGAAAATGCCAAAAAAAGTCTGCTTCCTCCCAATGTTCAGATAGTTAGGGACATAATGGGAATCCAAATCATGCAGATGAGAAGCAGTGAAATCTCTTTATTTGAAACAGAAGCGATAACAGTTTTGTAGCTATGCTGCTGAAACTGTATTTAAGGAAATGAAATTATGGAACTATAAAAAGCATGCCTTGAACTACTGTACTTTAATGAATAACTGTCAGAGTTGAAGGACCTGGTGCAAATTACCTTGATACCGAAAAAGAAAATAGACAGTGAACATGTTTTTTAAAAAATCACTTCATTCATTTCATAAATATTTGCATTGAAATGTTTCCTTCTTGTGACAGTTTCCAGAGCAATTAAAGGCTAATCATCCCCTGTGCAAAATTGGTTTGAAAGAACTGTGTTAGCACCATGCTCTTTCTTGTTTTCTTAAGCAATTGGTTTCATCAACGAGCTGTTCCAAAGATTACATCAGCTGGAATTACAGGCTTGCTCACATCCCCATGAAACTCAATGACTGAACTCCATTGCCACCCAAAACAGCAAGCGCCTTTGTATGTGAGTGACTAGAAGAAACATTTCTTTTAAGTGAAGGCAGATACAATTGCAGATATACCAAGAAGTCCTTGTTTCAGAAAAAGCCATTGGTATTATTGAGAAAAAGGCATTTTGCAACAAATTCAGATTATTTAGAAGGAGAAAAGAATAATGAAGGGCAAATTTTCTTTGAGTCCTCTTGCCTTGCTTATATAACATCATTTAGATCCTGATCTCTGTCAGAACTGTTTCACGTGATTTGTCAATACTTTAGCTGCTGTCTGCCAGAGTCAGTATACTAAGTTGCTGTAGGAGTAGAACCTTGTTACTCGATGATTGCAACAATTAAAAATAAATAAATTGAAAGGATGCCTTTCTGATTCCCCCCCCCCCCAAAAGACCAAATCTGGTCATCAGTCAGTTATCATGGCTATCAGTGATCCGCAGCTCACAGAAACTTCTAACTTTTCATAAAATTTTTGGCTGGAAAAAAATTCTACTAGCCTCCTAATTCACTGATATCTGATAAACAGTCTTTTTATTTAATGATTATTAAATTATGCTTTTACTTGGTTTTGTGATGATGTGGGATTGGCATTTAATAATTTGGTTTTAACATGAGCTGCTCTTAGATTTGTCACATATATACTATCTCTATCTTATATTTCTGTCTCTGCTGTCTGTCTGCCTATCTATCTATCTATCTATCTATCTATCTATCTATCTATCTATCTATCTATCTATCTATCTATCTAT
>BLBF01000040.1:37235453-37278003 GCA_015471245.1 Laticauda colubrina
TATCTATCTATCTATCTATCTATCTATCTATCTATCTATCTATCTATATCACCATCATCACTGTCCAGTTCCGGGAAACAGCTGCACTACCTGTATGGGATCACTGCCAAAAGTAATTAGAAAACATGTTGGAACTAAGCAGAGGTATTTGTCATTCATCTAGGGACTTGCATTGTACAATCCTTTCACTATTATTTTCATGTGACCATTTACTTTAAGATGCCAGCATGCTTGTTATGCTCTGACTATGAAGCAGAGGCTAGAGAAAATATTTCTGCTTTTTAGTAAATCAATGTAAAGATATTCTGTTTTATTCATTCATTCATGGCCATTCTCTTGGCTTCCTTTATAACTATAGTTCCTGTATATGATTGTTATCAGGAACTTATGCATGCTTTTCCAGCTTTTATTAAACAGCTAGTTTAAACCTCTGAGTATCTTGATTAGGAGATCACAAGAAGGAATATTGCCTAAAACAAGCAAAATGGTTCTCATGCATTTTCAGAAACAGTCACCATGAAAAAGGAAAGAACAAAAACTGCCATAATTGTGTCTGTGTGCAAGTGTGTGTTTCACACAGTGGATCAAATCTTTCCTATATCTGCATCCAAGCTATCTGGTTGTGATCAGATGATTACAGCCCAAGGAAATGATTGGAGAGAGCTGGCTGGCTGCAGCTGCACTGTAGGCTGTCTGCAGGGACAACGAGCTACTGTTTTTTAAGCATAGCATCAACATAGAAGTTATTTTGTGGGTTTCAGGATGCAGCTATGGGTTGCGCTGCCAGCATTGTTCTGCTGCAAGCCTTTCGTTCAGTGGTACAAAGGAATTGTGTGCATATTTGTAGACGACGGCAAGAGGAATTGTCACATGAAATCCTGCCTCTGCAGAGTGATGATGAAATGAGCAGACCCAGAACTCTCAACATTATGGTATAGTATACTTTTATCAAGTGGGTATAATTGAAAGGGTAATTAGGACAGAAGCTTTATTTTGTTTTCTGGACTTACAATAGGGAAAGAGAATAATAGAACATTTGCTAACACTCCTGAAACTGTGAAAACTCTAACTGAAATTTTGTTACCTATAGCGTGCAGCTGATTTTTACTTTCTTCTACAATGAAGGTAGGGAAGGTAGGGAAGCAAAAATGACATTTTGCTATTTCATTTGTTCTGTGTTTTATTTTCAGTCTAATGAAATGTAGTGGCTTGCGATCTAATCATCAGGCATAGCATCTTCATTCTTGAATCCTAATATGTAGCCAATATGTAAAAAAACTATGCATCTACTACAAACTTCTCTTGCAGCACAGCTATATTCTTGAGCAAGGGGTTTGTACTGTTTGCTATAATAGAAAATCATTCTATCTTTCCTGTTATTGGATCTGATTTATTCTTGGTTAAAAGAGTCATGTTGATACAAGTGAAAAGACATACCTTTTTTTTTGAACCCAGGCCTTTTATTGCCTTTGGATTTCATTAAACACATTTAAGAGTAGAAGTTTGATGCATTGGAAGTTCACCCACTTCCAGATTTTGAAAGCATACCCTTTAATGTAATTACTTAGTTACTTAATATTTTGCTGGTCTGGTTATAACATAATATATTACAAAACTGGTTCTTGGTGTTTTCCTAAATTACCATGATTATAGTATTGCATTAATATACTGCCTGAGTTTTCACAAAGCTATAGGTATGACATTCCTTGATGCTGCTAATAATGTTCAGAACTGTATGCAATTCTTTATTGGATATATGGATATAAAGTATCACTGAATATAACCAAGGTTCCTCCTATACTTTAATCCTATAAATCTGTTTATATTTCAGACATACTATGATACTTGAAGGATTATTTGTAGTCCAGGCTCATATCTCACAGTTTGTATTGTAAGAACTTTCTGTCTCTCTTGTATCTATATGCAAGGTGTATCATCATTCATTTGTATTATGTTAAATAAAGTTGTGGTCCAGATAAATTGTTCCCTAATTTTAACAAATGATATTTCCAGTATTCAAGGTAATTGGCTGCTTAGGGACAAATTGTTGCTATGGAAATGATCCCACTTTTTAATATATTTCTAATACTCTCGAGCCAAAATCACTAGGATAGTATACATAATGCTAATCCCAATAAACATAATAAATCTAAGAAAAAACAGTATAACAGTCAGATTAAAAACTCTTGCTTTTTAGTAAGATAGGGAAAATGTAGAACAAGATGTAGGCCTGAATCATATCATTGTACTGTATATGTACCATTCCCTGCTAAGCACCACTCATTGTGTGGCACATTTATGTCAATATGCCAAATATAAATAAAGCCAGTTTTTACCCGTGTCCTCCCAAGTGAAAATTTCTAATCTAGAAATTATCTTGTAAAACAAGAAACGATTGCCCACATCCTATGAACATACCTGAAAATTACCTGGAGTCAAATGCCAGTAATGCAGTGAATAGATTCCACAAATAAAAAAAGCGAAACAAATTATGATATATATCTAGAATGCTGACCCAGGATATAGTGACTGACCAAAACCTTCACACAACCTCTCACACTAAGACAATGTGTGAGAAAAAACAAAGCTGTAATCCATATAAATGTGATTTTGTTTTGTGGATTAGTTTGGATGAAAATACAGTATGCAGGGAAGTGAAGGTATTGGTTTAATCATGAATGAAAAGCCTAAAATATATGTTAAAAACTATACAACCAAGGTGTATGTCTGGGTTTATAAAACTAGAATCCACCCATCCCAGGTTGATGATGACTGCATGATACACTCCTGTGAAAGGTGATAATCACCTTCTGGCTGAGAGCCAGAAATGAGTTTGAGCAAAAATTGTGCAATGTTTTTAATGTGAATAGAAGAAAAATATTATCATAGGTGACATAAACTGATGTCTGATAATGAGTTGAGAAAATGCAGAAAAAGTGACTGAATCTTTAGGAAACATAAAAAGAAATAAGAATGATAACTGGCTTAATGTCTAAGAAAGATTAAAAATAAGCAAGGATATAAGGGTGAGAAAGTTTTCTGAATATTGTCACAGTATTTTTAGTTAGTGTCAAAACAGGATTTCAGAGAATTGGTGGGAATAAAAAATATAAGTGAAAGAAAAGAGTGAAAATGAACACTTATAGAAAGAGATAGTACATGTGTGTGAAAGTCTTAGAAAATACACTTATCTCCTGAAATAATGAATTAAGAGCAGACATGAGGCAAGAGAATGTGGAATTTGCTTAGAACAGGGTGCAAATGATGGCTCTATGTTTCACAGTGGCATAGAAGAGTGAGGATTCAAAGTAATGAAGAAAGTTGCTTGGTAGAATGATAGAGTGAAGGTGGGTGTGAATGAGAAAAATTGACATAAGAATAATTGCTGCAAAAAGGATGAGAGAAAGATATAACATACATTAGATGAAAGATGATAGATAGATACTTAGATACATAGATATATAGATGAGAGATAGATGAGAGAGCGAGTTGCAACAAAGTAGTTAAAGAGAGTAAGCAATGCTTAAGATTAAAAAAGAAATGCAGAGTTACATGGATACAAATTAAAAATGTTTTGAAAGAGAATGGAGATGGTTAAGCAAAAAGTAAATGTAATTACAGAAAGTGAGGAAATATTTGGGCTGAATATGAGATGATAAAATGCTGGAAGTAATATTTTGGAAATCTGTATGAAGATAATGCTATATCTAAGAATAGAATTGATAGAATAATTAATTTCCAAGAAAAAAAAATCAAGGCTTATATAACCACATATACAGGTTGTTGTTGTAGGGAAAATAGGAGGTCTGTTGGATATGTTTTCTGCCTTACATTATTTGTAAAAACAATAAAGGCAGGATACAAATAAATAAATAAATAAATATTCTGATCCAATCCAATTGATTCTGAGTTATTTGATTTACATGGAAGTGAAGCATGCAAAAAAAATGCATGGAATATATAACAAATTATTTAATATGTTGCACAATGTTAATATAAGAATGCATGGCATTCCCTTGGTTGTTTAATTGATCTACAGAGGTGTATAAGGAATTTTATAGCATTGTACAGGTATATTGCTTAAGAAATGTGAATATACTTTTTCTATGCAGTTCATGTTTTGTTGCTGGCTGAGAATCCAAATGATTTTCAGCAAATGCTAGGTAGGTTTCATGATTCACTTCAGAGTATGGATCTTAAAACTTGCTCTTAAAAAGACCAAGGTAGCATTCATAAGAAATATATAATTGCATGTACTTTGTGGAAACATTTCTGTCATCTGGTGATTGTCCAGATTTTTGTAGTCTATGTAATGGGAGTTGTACTCCTGGAACTGCTTTCAAATTGGAATTTGACCCTAATATTTTAGACTGGAGCCTTGTTAAATAGAACTAAATATTACCTTGCTGTCTGGTTGTTTTATAGGCCACTCAAAAATTTTGTTGCATGATCATATTTATTAATTATTAAAGTTGATGTATTTTTGATTGATTTATAATGCATGCATCACTAAGCTGTTCTAAGTAGATGTACCTAATAAACAACATTGTGTACCTTCAATAACATATTCTTATTTATATAATTATTCTCATGTGAAACTCAAATATTGTTTCCTGATATCTCAAATATTTCTTGATTTTATATAGATGGCATAGTACTATGTGGTGATCAATCAAGCTGATTAGCAATTTGGTCAATTAAATTGATGTTATTTATGATTCATGATTTTTGTATTGAAACTATCATTCTAATCTGGGACACAATAGCAAATATACACAGCTAGCTCCTTTTTGGGTGTCACAATGATGAACAATTAGAATGTTATATTTAAGAATTATGCATGTTCAAACAAAAATAGAGTCATGAATGACTGGATGCTAAAGGAACATGAATTGAATAACAATGACTGGATGCTAAAGGAACATGAATTGAATAATAAAATTGACTAATTTAAAAGAAGTATTTTGATGAGGGCTCGATTATATAGACAGCATGACAGCATGAAAGAATATCAAATTACAAAACAAATATACAAAAGAAGAATAAATTGAGGGAGGAAAAAAAACAGACTGGGAATTTTTTAGTTGGATAGAGTTAATAAGTTCCTGGAAAAAAGTGAGGCAAGAATTTTAAAAAGTTAAATGCAATGTTTGATTTGATGTATGGAAGTGTTGGAAATGACAGTAGGCAAGGGTAAAGAGGTATCATGCATAATGTTGATGTAAACTAGATTCTTATCTCATGCCTTTACTTTTTTCCACTTACTATATCTTATATGTTTTCTATGATCTGTATAATGTTGCTGTTTACTTTCACAATAAAGAGTGGGATGGTATGCACGCATTAGATAAAAATAATACACGGACTAATGGGTAGTTCCATGTAGTTCACAAGCCATATCATAAACAGTCCTATTGTCAGGTTCCATAATGTTAAAGAAATCCCAAATAACACTGCAGAATATTAACCCAGTCACATATCCATGTCATTATTCTGAGCAAAGATGAGCAATTTTATCCATGAGGGATCTAGCAGCCATATCACTTTAATATGCCATACAATTGATTCCTCACTTACTCTTTCCTAAGATACCATAAAAAAAAACCATTTGATGAGAAACTATTCATATAATAGGCATGAAGAAGTGTGTTTTTACCACTGTAATTATCACAAGCTGGGTGTGGCTTCGTACCTTTTAATAGTCATATTCATTATTTATCACCTCTAGACATCACTTCACTTCCTACATTTCACAGAGTTCCTCAGTAAATCAAGAAGCACATGGAATCACTGACTGAAGAAAGGCTACGGTGGATTCCAATATCCTGGCTACCTCCCTTTTTCCACCAGACAATTAAGTATATGATGGAACTACCAGTTTTTACATTTTCTGAGAAAATCGCAAAGCATAGCAGAACTTCTTAATTGATTCACTGCCCTAAGATACAGCTTTGGATTTTTCTTACATAAATCCTTTTTTATTAAGCCCCAACTATGATTAGGGATCTCCTGTATACAATATCTGTTCTCTCACCCAGAGGGCAGATCTCCCACAATGCACCTAATCTCTTACTTAGAACCAGATTACCCTTCTTCACTATCAATCCTTTTATCAAGGCTTAGACATAATTCATCCATGGCCATAGCTATAAAAAGATATGTCTCAACTCCCCTTTTTCTATGTTGCAAGATATACTACCAGATTTGATTAATGCCAGCATGCAAACCTCATGCTGGCATTAATTGGGACCTCATGCTCCTTTAAGTACCAGCATTATATCTTTGGCTCATGTGCTGCCTCATCTGAAGATGCCTTGCCTGTTTAAATCTGGGTCCAAGTTTTCTTTTCTTGACTATCCAATGAAAATGGTGACTAACATGTTTCTTGTTCATTCTCAAACATGTAATATTGGAGGAAAGTGCATCTACAGTGTCTTCCTTGTCGGTCCCACTTATTCTATAACATATAAATTTATTATTAAATCCTTGTTATAGGTTGATTATGTGTATAATTGTTTAGAAATATGAAGTTTGCCAATTTTAAAGAATGCTGTGTGTCATATCAAAAGATGAATGGGTGTATGAACCATTAATGCTCTAAATGATGATGACGAGTTACACTGCAGAATATATATATATGAGAAGATTTGTATCAGACTAGATTCAGTTGGCCTTTATGGTTATATCTATCTTCTATGCTTTCTTTTTTGCTCATAAATAGTTGTTTAAACTGAACAACTTTCTGTAAACCTATTATCGTACCAATATTATGAGAAGAAAATACTGCTGGATCTTATTAAATGAGACCTTTTCAGAAAATAAGTGTGGTACAGTGCAAAATCAGGTGGCTACTGAACCATCCATACTGCAGCCTAAGTATAAAGATTTCACCAATACATCCCATATAAAAACATCTTGGAAAAGGGAGTCAAGCACTGAGTAAATTGGAATCTACAGGACTGTGTGAATAGAAAATGGTAGAGTGTGATATTGATGAAAACTGTATTTCAACATCCATTAGAAAAATAGGACATTTTTCTGGGTCATTGTTAATAGACTGCTGTTTCTTCTGGAAGCTGTATATAATGTAAGGTACTGGTGTCATAAATATGAATAGGGATGAATATCCCAGAAAAAGAGCAGTATTTGAAAAAAGGACCAATAAAGGAAAAGATACTAAATGCCAATTGACTTAAAGATAATGCTGTGAAGAAGAGCTATATAGAGGAACTGAAGGCAAATAAAACAGATGGGGAAAAAAGGAATTTAGAAGTGAAATCAGGAGCTTGATTAAAAAAAAGTCCAACATAAAATGCTCTAATTAAATTGGCACTGTGCTGTTGTTATTAGAATTCACTGTTTAACTGTGGTCTCACATTGACTTGTCTTAATACTTTTCTAATATTCTGTTGTTATTAGTTTGAAAATTCCCCTGCCCCCCCTCCTCTGTACAGAGAAAAATAAGTGACCAATAAGTTAGACCCATGCATGCTTTTATATATATATATTCCTGAGTCAGGAGCTGAAGCTGTTCTTTACAGCAAGCAAACAGCATACATTTTATTTTAGGATCTATGCTAAATATCCCATGTAAATATGTAGGCAAATATTACTGATGTCAGTAACAGGGTTGGTGTGTGTCTGACACACTTAGTCATAATAATTATGCCCTTGCAATCCACAACTCTGAGCCTCATCAAATAGCTTTTAAGTTCTATGGAAAAGTTGTTCCAACTGGGCCAAATGCTGGACCAAAATGTGTCTTTTTGTCTCCCAAAGGGATTGCTTCCTACTGAAGAAATTTCAGCCACCCACCCTCATGTTATTTATAGAATTTGTTTTAGGACTGATTTTGATTCTACTTTATTGGCGTAGTTTTCTTACTTTTGCATTGTTCTACACCAGTGATTTTTAAATTTGGCAACTTAAGATATGTGGATTTCAACTTCCAGAATTCCCTAGCCAGCATGAAGTTCCTACATCTTCAAGTTGCCAAGTTTGAAAAACATTGTTGTACAGAATCCCAGAGCTTCTTGATCTAAAAAGCTCCTTCAGCTTTTGTGCTTCCTTGGGATTGCATTATAATGTGTAAAGCCAAGAAGTCTGCAGATCACCAGATGTACTGGTGTATACTGAAAGGATACTGATATATACACTACAAATTGTTTTCTTTTTCCTTCTGGAAAACCAGTTTTGAAAGGGAATAATAATTAAAAAGAAAGAATAGCTTTTGGAGTTTTAAAACAAACTTCCAAAAAAATATCAAAGTGATATTATAGAATGAAAACCAACTCTTATTGTTATTAGTTTATTATATTTCCATTATGTTATTGCTGCAGTTAGTCTAATATTGTACATTCCATGCATGTACTAGATGAGGTTATATGTAATGCATTTGACAGTCACCAGTTTGGGAAAGACTGACTTAGTTGTAATGGATTTTATATTCTCAGCCACAGATTTTTCTGTTTTTAGTTCTTTTCAAGTAATTTGTCACAGATTGAACATGTGATCCTCAAAGATTCTTAAATTAACTAAGCCATAGGCATATATTCCAGCAGACATTGCTAAAACAATGGCCAATTGGTTGTGTTTAAGGCTAGGTCCCACTGGCCGACGGATGCAAAATGTGTGCAAAAAGGACACAGCGGACGAGCAAAATTTTGGGGGTGGCTCCATCTGTTGTTATCTGCTCCAAAAAGTGGCCCAAATTTGCATAAACAGAACGGAAAAGAACGGAAAGGAACGGACGGGGGTAGTACGTAGCGGGGATGTTAAACGGATGTTCGTAGGAAGCCTAGAGGATGGAAGCGGATGACACATCTGAAGGGCTTCCGGGGGAGAATTGCAAAGTGGACGCATAACGGAAGGGGCGGATGCGTAACGGATGATGCAGATGCATCACGGACGCTTATAGGAAGCAAAGCAGATGCATAGCAGATGCAAAGCGTTCACTGCGCATGCGGGGAGTATGAATTGCGTCAGCTCAGCGGATATAAAAGGATGCAGCTCGCAAGCAGTCAGTATTCAGAGTAAAGATGTGCTGCCACAGACATCTTCAAATAACACCATGGTTCGTCAGAAAGGAAAGAAGAGGAAGCCTTGCCTACTCCTGCCAACCCTAGCAAGAAGGACAGAACCACCATCCCACCCCCCGGCACTGACTCTGAAGCTGCTGGTGCTGCTGGTGCTGCTAGTGCTTCTCCTGCTGCTGGTGCTGCTGCTACTGCTGCTGCTGTGGTGGACCAGCCCCAAGGCCCTCAAAGCCCTGCTGCTCAAGCCCATGAAGGCCCTGTTGCTCAAGCCCCTGTCAGAGGGAGGAAGAGGCAAGGGAAGGAGAAGGGAGAGAGGAAACAGTACACTGTTTCTGAGGACCATGAGGAGGAGGTGCTGGAATGGCTGAGGGAGAACGAGTACCTGTGGAGAAAGGGCCACAGATTCTATCGCGACACCAAGAGGAAGCAGGAAGCTTGGAGAGACAAGGAAGAGAGCCTGGGCTACACTTCAGAACGACTCATGGGATGGTGGAAGCACATGCATACCTGGTATGGCAAGCTACACCTCAAGAAATCTGGCCAGGCCGCCGTCAAGCTCACTGACCGGGAGATGTACATCATGGCCAAGTGCAGCTTCCTGGAGGGTAGGTCCGCCACTGAGGAGCAGCCCCTCTGACAACCCTCTCCCTCAGACAGCCCACAGACAACCAGTCCTCTTCCAGCCAGGAGACAGCTACCCTGTTCAGGCAGGTGTCTTCAGAGGGCCCCACGGCAGAGACCCCCCCGAAAGCTGCACTCCCCATGCCAGAGGACGTGGAGGATCCCCTGTCACAAGTGGAGGAAGAAGCGGCAGCCACCAGAGACCAACCCACACCCACCCCAAGCTCCACCTTCACAGAAAGCAGGCAGAGAGGCCACACTGTCCTCTTGGAGATCAGGGACACAATCAAAACCAGCACAGATCTTCTCTCTCAGCTGGTCCACAGCGACATACCATCCTCGAACTGGAAGCCCTTCATCACCTATGTGAGCCAGACCCTCATGGACCTGCCCGAGGCCCAGTACCAGGTGATGAAGCAGAAGATCACAGCACTTCTGCACCACCCTCCAGGCCCAGCTGAACCTGCTCCGACCCAGTCCAGCTCTGTTCCTCCACCCCAGGCGATGTCACAGCCCTTCCACGGCTTTCAACAGCCCCTCACCTACCAAGGCTATGAGTACCAGGACTTCCCACAGCAGAGGCAACCCTTCCCAGTCCAGGCCCAGGTTCATCGCACGCCACAGATGCTTCACCTGACCCAGCTGCAAACCAGACAGCTCCACTACACTCCTCCTTCCTCCACCCCACAGCCATGCCCCTCAATGGACAATCTGTCATCAGTCTTGGGCATGACATCCCAGGTCCTTGATGAAGGGCCTCTCAACCTCACGGGACTGAGTCAGCTCTCTGAGAGCTTCCTGAACACACCATCCCCTGTTTTACTCTCGGGGCCAAGCACCCCAATGGCGCCTCAGACCAGCACTCCAGCCACAACTACCTCCACAGTCCCTGGCCGCTTGACAGCTGAGACCATGGACATGCCTCAGAGTGACTGAGAATAGTGCCAGAGACTGAGTTGTTATCTGTTCACTTTATCTTTGCTTAAAACACTTTACTTGGTTCATTTTGCTTTTTTAATAAAGTTATACAGTTTACTTAAGACAGTTATTAATAAAAGTTATCTTTGCTTCACACACTTGGTTCATTTTATTTACTAAATAAAGTGTTGGTGAAAACTTTGAAAAAATGGTTAAGCCTTTGCATGCTTGTGGGATGGGTAAGGATAGTTGTGGGATGGGTAAGGATAGCTGTGGGATAGGTAAGGATAGTTGTGGGATGATTTCCTCCCACTTTTTATAGGAAATGTCGGTTTTCCACTAGGTGTCCTTCCACATACTCTAGGCATACTCCAGATATCCTACATATCCGAGATACATCCCATATACAAACGTTTTGTCCGTTTTTATGCTTTATATACGAGATGCATCCACTTACATCCTTTCTATTTCCGTGCTACTAACACTGTGTGGACATTCCGTGTACCTTTCGCTTCCTCCCTCTTTCCATTTTCAGCTGCAGCAGATGTGAGTTGCGATGATGTCCAGAGGATGCCGAGAGGATACAGTGGACGTTTAACGGATGACAACAGACATAGAACGATTGTTGCCCGTATGTGTCACGGATGTACATCGTATGCAGCGTAAAGTTCATCCGCTCAAAAAGTTTTGTGCAGCTCAAAACTTCTTGCGCGGATGAAATCTCAGTGGACAGATGCCCGACGGATAGAGCGTATGAAACACGTATGCAGTGAGTAAACAACGGATGCATCGCATTTTCCAATGGATGGCAAGCTTTTTTGTCCATTTTACATCCTCTTTGCATTCATTGGTGCAGTGGGACATGGGCTTTAGGAAGCTTGGAATAGAAAACAATAGTCTTTTTCTACTGCTGGTTCCCTGAAATTAGTATTAAGCTACCCTGCCTAGTATTCAGCAGTTAGTTATATCAATATTGATAGCCTCATCCTGGAAGAATCTATCTGGTCCCCTTTTAAAGCTATCCAAATTGGCTGCCCTTACCAGAACAGCTGGCAGTGAATCTTTTGAATTACCCAAGTCCCAACAAATTCAGTTTTTGGTGTTCAGTGCATTGGATGGATTTTTAGTTTTCAGCGTATACATTGTAAGGAATGCTAATTGGGGAAAATAAAAACTAACTTGTTTTGTTTTCATCCTTCTCATATATGGTTGGTAAGGGGGAAGGGGCATTATGAAGACATATCCTTCTAATTGTTACAGACAAAACAGCTTTTCAAAAAACAGTGAATGAGAAGCATTCATTTTATTACACCTACTTGAGAAAGGATATATAATGATCTTCTATGTTGCCTGAACAACAGTTTTTGATATTTTCTTAAACAGGATATTTTTAACTTTTTAACTTCTATTTGTAATCATGATACATGGTCTTTTGCTATATCTTGTGAAATCTTCATTGTAAACTTACCGTGTTTCTCACAAAATAAGGCCAGTCCTTATTTTTTTTTGACCCCTGAAAAATGGCTAGGCCATCTTTTCAGGGGTGACTTAATTTCCTCCCCTACCTAGAGCAATTCATACGCATGTACCTCACCGTGAGGCCGCTTCTATCAGCCGACGAAAGCTCCCTGAAAACAGAGTCCCCAGTTGCTTCAGGGCATGGCGTGGCTGCCCATGTCCCCTCGCCTCTAGGCAGTCTCTTTTGGGCGATGGAAACTCCCCAAATGCAGTCTCTAGCCACTTCGATCGGCCAGTAGAAGCGGCCTCAGGGCGAGCACAGACACATATACACACACACACACTTCCCTCGCCACGAGACCGCTTCTATTGACAGATGAAAGCTGCCTTGAAGGAAGAGTCCCCAGCCGCTCCGGGGCGAGGCGTGGCTGCCCATGTCCCCTTGTCTTTAGGCAGTCTCTTTTGGGCAATGGAAGCTCCCCAAATGCAATCACCAGCCACTCTGATCGGCCGGTAGAAGCGGCTTTGGGGCTTTAATCATGAATATTGAAGTTACTATAAGGACAGAATCAGAGGTGTCTGCTTGATACAAAATAGAAATGAAGATGATGGCCATAATAGTGTTATATCAAGTCTGCCTGTTTTTTTTTTTTTTTTGTTTGTTTGCATGCAGGCAGAACATAAAGTCACAAAATCAACCACTGTCTTGGTTTTTTTGACCATATTGTACACTGCCTTGCCCACAGATGAAGTACTGCTGAAATGCAACATCATTCCACATTGTATTTAACACAATTTCCATCCAGGAGTACGAAAACTGATTAGATAACTATTCTCCAAGCTCCATTCTGGCTCCATGGATTCTAATGAGCCCATGATTATGATTGACTCCACACTTCTGATACTGAGCAAGAAACTTAGTATCAGAAATGTATCAGCAAGTAAAAGATACATTGGTGAAATTTTTTTGGGGAAAAGTAATGAGGTGATTGAAATGTTTAAGAGATTATGGGCAGAATAGGGAGAAATTATGAAAAAGATGAACTAATGAATGAATAAGGGAAAGATGAATAAATTGCACAATTCTGAATGAGTTCTGGAATTGTGCACTGGCATTGTTCTGAGGAGCACTGAAGCTAATAATGCTGAGGGTGAGTGATATGCCTCCAGATGTGCTGCTTTGGTCACTTGTCATTCTGCCTTGAAAAATTGCAGGAAATTTTAACAGCTTCTGTAACCACTGATGGTTTGTTTCTGTATCTGAAAGGAAAATGCAAAAATATTTTCATTTTAAGCAGATGCTTAGTTTGGCTACCTTTCTAAGCCACTGCTAAAATGCATTGATTCAGAGCCAGAATCTGTCATGTTGACAGAAATCTCCTTTTTAGAATCATTCATTTTTATAATTATGTAAATAATTATGTAAATATATGAATAATGAATATATGCTTCAAACTAAATGTAAAAATAATTATAACAATATTTAGTAATAACTTATATACTTAGGAATATGTCAATCTGAGTGAACATCATTATGAACATGCTGTAATGAGTGGAGATATGTTTTAATTGAGAAAATATAACCAATAAAGATTTTTTTAAAAAAGAATCATTCATTTTTATCTAAGACTAAGGGCAATATTTTGATAAATTGTCAAAATCAGGAATATCATTGAATATCAAGAAATTAATCTTGTTCCATTCTTCATATTTGCAAAATAATAATAATAATAGTTGAATAGATTTATGATTAAACTGAACCATATAATTTTGGGGACAGCAAACAGATACCCTTTAAACAATGTGGTATAATCCATAGTTGTTGATACAGTTCTCTGATCTTTCTATTGTTAAAACTTAAAACATGAGTGTTGTTGTCCTAAAATGATATTAGGTTGGAGAAGATTTTTGTAATGCTGCAGTTAAGCAAGTGCAGTTTTAAAATCCTGTTTTTCATTACATGCATTAAATTTCCTCATATCCTGTTATGCTACAGCTTCCAAAAATGAAAGAGAGAAAAAAATTCCAGACTTTGCAATCTTCATGTTGTCCATACATTTAACAAATCTGTCAGTCATAGTCATGCCTGAAAATGGACTAATTATTTGTGAAGACTAAAATGGGGATTTCCAGCTTAAAGACATAAGCTTTCTCTGATTTTTCAGGCACAAAATCATACTCATAACTTCAATGTTCATTTCCTTTAGTAGTACTTTATTTTTATTCCATTTTTTTGTCAACACCACATAGAACCACTTACAAAACTATAGAATATTAATATAATCCAAATCATAAGTGCCATTTATAGCTTAACCAAATGAAATCAGCAATGAATGACAAGAAAGAATCAACATAGATGAAAAGAAATTCCTTTTGAAAACCCAGTCAGCCTCATTACTTTAGCCTGGACTATTAACCTCAGGGGACCTTTATTGGTATAAGGCTGTACCTGTTTCTTTGTTTCTTACCTGTTTATTTGTTTGGATAGAAGCTACCAGTTGACCTATCTGGCAGCTCACTACAGTCAAACCATGACATGATAAAAGAAGTCAAACAGCCATCCTCCAGTACTGCATCTACTTTTTCTCCATCTAAGGGACTCAGTCAGCAGAAAAACTATCAGAAAGAAGAAATCTTTAAGAATATACTTTAGAGGCTTTTATATAAATGCAACCATTAGTTGGGCAGTACTTTACATGAGATGGTTCCTGTGCAGAGTTCTCGATTGGTCTTCAGAAAGAAGTGAAAAGATCATCTACCTAATACGACATTGGACTTTGCTACTTGAGGGATTATTACTTCTATAATTCTGTTATGTTGGCAAAGTAGGCCTGTTTTAGATTCCCTCAATTAAACAGTCATCTTTGGGAATCCAGGAAATATGACTTCTCTGTAACAGCAGCAGGAAGAATGAGGTTCTCTCTTCTCCCCGGGTATTCCAAAAACCCTTGAAAACCTGACTATTTGCCTGAGATTTAGGGTTGTAGTTCTTTTCTCTTCCTTTTTTTTTTTGGTTACCATATACCATCATTAGAAAGAAGGAAACTTAATTTAGATAGATTAGCTTGACAAAGGAACAGGAGAATTAGCAAAGCAAGTTCCAGTGACTGAAAACTGAGTCCTTAGTGCAAAATGAATAAAGCTATCCTGATCACTCAATATATTGTATATATTGCTGTATTATAATTCAAGCTTTATTTTGAAAGTGAAACAAACTATTAATTATGAAAAGGCTTGGGTAAATGAAATATTAGTATGATGTAGTTCTCATTACTCACCATGACACATTTCAAATATAAATTATAGATGATATAAGAATACATTTTTTTCCTGCTTTTTCATAATTTCTTCCCATTGTCATCCTTAAAGATATTTGTTGAATTCTGTTTATTATTTTCTTAGCTACTGTTTTATTCAGTTTTATTTTGTGCATCTAACCCATCCTGTTACTTGTTTTCATTGTGATAACCTTCCTACAAACAGAATGTTTAAATAAATAGTTCAGTAACTACTACATTTTTCAGAATGAGTAGTTTTCCTTAAATTATGCTCATAATATCTTTTTTTACTTTTTAAATTTTGTCTGACAGTCTTAAAAACCAAATGTTCTTAAGGTAGTCAACAAGAGACAAAAGTCAATAAATTTTAAAGTGGTTTAATACACTATACCTTGACTGGAAATAAATGTTTTATCCATGAAAGAACTTTGCAAAAATAACATTGTATATTTTGCTGTGTACACACCATATAAACATGTTTCAGTTAGACTCACATTAATTAATTAGTATTGTTCAACCACCAGACATCAAGAAGAAATGATTGTCATAGACTAGAACTTGGTTTGGAAAGCCCAAGTCAATTAAGAATCTAACTGCTATGATACGTAATGTAAGATTTGCTATGCTGTTTTAAGGCTCTAAGGAACAGGAACAAAATACCATTTGGGGTATTATGAGGCTTAGTAGGATACAACATTCCTTAGTATGTTATGAAGCATTTGTGGGATTAATCTGTTCTGTACTTTCCTGAGAAAAAAAGTCATACTGATCAAAATGTGAATGACAGCTGAAAAATAAATTACTATACTTTCTCTGGAAGTGCATGCATCAAGAAGCATTTGGGTTCAGCTGCTGCTTGGTAAGCTTCTGTGCTGTGAATATCCTTTGAAAGGAAAAGAAAACTATTATTATCACATCCCTAAAGAACTATTCCAAATAACTGATTGTTGACAATAATTAAGTATCTGGTTGTTAGTTAGGTTCTAGAAGCAAAACTTAACAGTTTTAGTATCTTACTATAGACGATGAACCTAAATGAAGAGGAAAGTGGGGTGAAAGTAGTCAAAAATTACATTTTGATTCATGGAAGAATGGAAATATGGTTCATGGAAGAGTAGTTAAAGTCTACCTTCCTAGAACTTAATATCTTCTTTTTCAGTCTTTCTATCCTTGGAAGTGAATTGAGTCCTGAACCATATTAGAACCACTACAACTGAAGATATTTATTTTTAACCAGGATGTGAAGGTTCTGAAAACAGATTCTATGCATAAACTCTCCTTAAACAAAAATCCTACAAGAAGTGGAATTTATCCAAGTTTACCAAAAGGTCATTTGAATAACAGCAATCTGTTGTAAATTTGAAAGCATCAAGAGGGTGCTTTAATTCACATGACTTCGTCCTGACCAGCAATGTGACCCTCACACAAAAGCACGCAAATGTTTAGAAGCTGCTCTATTTGTCTTTGAAAATCATTATCAATCTTAGGAGGGTGACATTTGGTGTTATTATCCTGTTAGGGCGTGTTTCTTGGTTACAAATTGTTCTTTTTACCAACTTGGAAAGATATATTTTCTCTTGGATTTTTGAGCATTTCAGTCCTTGTTCTTGGAAAGAAGCCTGCAGTGAATGCAATGTTTGTGATTAATGCCAAATTTTGAGCTAGTATTTTTGCTATTTCAAGGATTTCTAAATTACCATTTAAAATGTATAGTAGAGCAATGTCTTAATTTTGCACTACCATAACGCTAAACTTTTATTATTATTATTATTATTATTATTATTATTATTATTATTATTATTGTTGTTGTTGTTGTTGTTGTTGTTGTTGTTGTTGTTGTTGGAAAGAAAAAAATAATGCTAAACTTTTTGGAATTTATTTTGAAGTGCCTTTAATTTAAGAAACTTTAATTTTGAAGCACATGTCATGCAAGAATGGCCATTTATTCAATAGTCCTGGGGCTAAGTTGGTCTTCATAACTTTAGGGAGCCCAAATCTAAAAGTAATACTTTTATGTGACATAGAAGACTGTTTGGACTTCAGTATGACATACTTTACCTCAAAGTTAAATTTTCTCCATTTAAGGCTAGGTCACACTGGCTGACGGATGCAAAACGTATGCAAAAAGGACACAGCGGATGAGCAAAATTTCGGGGGTGGCTCCATCCGTTGTTATCCGCTCTCAAAAGTGCCCCAAATTTGCATAAACAGAATGGAAAACAACGGAAAGGAACGGACGTGGGTAGTACGTAGCAAGGATGGAAAGCAGATGTTCATAGGAAGCTTGGTGGAAGACAGTGGATGGAAGCGGATGACATATCTGCAGGGCTTCCAGGGGAGAATAGCGTATGCATAGCAGAAGGAACGGATGCGTAGGGGATGATGCGGATGCATCATGGATGCCTATAGGATGCATAGCGGATGCGTAATGGATTCAAAGCTTTCACTGCGCATGCAGGGATGATGAATTGCGTCAGCTCCGCAGATATAAAAGGATGCAGCTCGCAAGCAGTCACCATTCAGAGGAAAGACCTGCTGCCAGAGACATCTTGAAAGAACACCATGGTTCGCCAATCAGGGAAAAAGAGGAAGCCTGTGCCTACTCCTGCCAGCCCTGGCAAGAAGGACAGAACCACCATCCCACCCCCTGGCACTGACTCTGAAGCTGCTGGTGCTTCTGCTGCTGCTGGTGGTGCTCCTGGTGTTGCTGCTGGTGGTGCTTCTGCTGGTGCTGCTAGTGCTTCTCCTGCTGGTGCTGCTGGTGCTTCTCCTGCTGATGCTGCTGGTGTTTTTCCTTCTGCTGCTGGTGGTGCTGCTGCTGCTGTGGTGGACCAGCCCCAAGGCCCTCAAAGCCCTGCTGCTGAAGGCCCTGCCAGAGGGAGGAAGAGGCAAGGCAAGGAGAAGGGAGAGAGGAAACAGTAGTCCATTTCCGAGGACCATGAGGAGGAGGTGCAGGAATGGCTGAGGGAGAATGAGTACCTGTGGAGAAAGGGCCACAGGCTCTATTGCAACACCAAGAGGAAGCAGGCAGCTTGGAGAGACAAGTAAGAGAGCCTGGGGTACACTTCAGATGTACTCCTGGGATGGTGGAAGCACATGCACACCTGGTCTGGCAAGCTGCACCTGAAGAAATCTGGCCAGGCCGCTGCCAAACTCATTGACCGGTAGATGTATGTCATGGCCAAGTGCAGCTTCCTGGAGGGTGAGGTCTGCCACAGAGGAGCAGCCCCTCTGTCAACCTTCTCCCTCAGACAGCCCAAAGACAGCCACTCCTCTTCCAATCAGGAGACAGCTACCATGTCCAGGCAGGTGTCTTTGGTGGGCCCCACAGCATAGACCCCCCCGACACCTGCACTCCCCATGCCAGAGGACGTGGAGGATCCCCTGTCTCAAATGGAGCAAGAAGAAGCAGCAGCCACAGACCAATCCACCCCCACCCCCAGCTCCACCTCCACAGAAAGCAGGCAAAGAGGCAGACTGGAGGGCCAGAGCCACACTGTCCTGCTGGAGATCAGGGACACGATCAAGACCAGCACAGATCCTCTCTCTCAGCTGGTCCACAGTGATATACCATCCTCGAACTGCAAGCCCTTCATCACATACGTGAGCCAGACCCTGATGGACCTGCCCAAGGCCCAGTACCAGGTGATGAAGGAGAAGATCATAGCACTTCTGCACCACCCTCCAGGCCCAGCTGAACCTGCTTCGACCCAGTCCAGGACTGCTCCTCCACCCCAGGCGATGTCACAGCCCTTCCACAGCTTTCAACAGCCTCTCACCTACCAAGGCTACGAGTACCAGGACTTCCCACAGCAGAGGCAGCCCTTCCCAGTCCAAGCCCTGGTACATCGCATGCCACAGACACCTCACCTGACCCAGCTGCAGACCAGACAGCCCCACTGCACTCCTCCTTCCTCCACAACAGAAAATCTGTCATCAGTCTTGGGCCTGACATCCCAGGTCCTTGAGGAAGGGCCTCTCAACCTCACGGGACTGAGTCAGCTCTCTGAGGGCTTCCTGAACACACCATCCCCTGTTGTATTCTCGGGGCCAGGCACCCCAATGGCACCTCAGACCAGCACTCCTGCCACAACTACCTCCACAGTCCCTGGCCGCTTGACAGCTGAGACCATGAACATGCCTCAGAGTGACTGAGAATAGTGCCAGGGACTGAGTTGTTATCTGTTCACTTTATCTTTGCTTAAAGACACTTTACTTGATTCATTTTGCTTTTTTAACAAAGTCATACAGTTTACTTAAGACAGTTGTTAATAAAGGTTATCTTTGCTTCACACACTTGGTTCATTTTATTTACTTAATAAAGTGTTGGTGAAAACTTTGAAAAAAGGGTTAAGCCTTTGCATACTTGTGGGATGGGTAAGGATAGCTGTGGGATGGGTAAGGATAGTTGTGGGATGGGTAAGGATAGCTGTGGGATTGATAAAACTCCAGTGCAAGCATAGTGGGACTGTATGGTCCACCCTCCCAGCTGCCACACATATGGCCCTTTATTATCAATAACAATTTATTCATAGATCAACACATTTTAAAATAAACAAAGCTCTTTATTAATGCCCTATTCATTGTAGGACCACTCAACATACATGGCACAATCTCATCAGTGTTATGAAACATGCTCAAGGAAGCATCAATGAAGCATCTACCATCCTGTCTTGCCACTCCACTGCTCCAGCTGGTGAGTTGCACCAGTATTTCAGGAAGTTGTGCTGCTTCTTCCCTTCACGTGAAGCTCTGTTGGGGCCTTGTACATCCACAGTGTCTGTCAGGTTTCGTCCTTGCCTCCATTCACCAGGCTCCATGTCCCCATTGCCTTGTTGACGGTCCACAAGCCTGTTCTGCAACACTGGGTAGCGGGTGCTCATGAGATTATGCAGGATGCAGCAAGCTTCCACGATGCTCCTCACAGTCTCTGGGTCATGCTGCATGGTGGGGAGAAGTATCTGGAACCTGTTGGCCAGGATGCCAAAGGCATTCTCCACCACCCGTCTTGGCCTGGACAGCCTGTAGTTGAAGATCCTCTCTTCAAGGGTGAGGTATCTGGAACTGTAGGGCATCATGAGGTAGGTTCTGAGGGAGAAGGCGTCATCACCCACGATAAAGTAGGGCACATCTTGTGTGTCATTGGGTAGGGTGTCTGGATCTGGAAAACCCATGATGAGGTTGCGTTCCAGCCCATCCTTGAGGTCACTGGCGTTGTATTCCTGGCTATCTGAAGCAGACCCATGCCTGAATCATCGATGTACATGAACTTGTAGTCAGCATCAACCATGGCAAACAGGATGATGCTGAAGAAGCCCTTGTAGTTGAAATAATCGGACCCTGAGTTGGGTGGAGCTTTGCAGGCCACGTGCTTCCCATCTATGGCTCCAACGGTGTGGGGAAAGTTCCACCTCTGATACCACTGTTCTGCAACTTTCCTCCAGCCTTCTTCAGTAGTGGGACACTGGAGGAGCCCCTCCACGTATTCTTCGATGATGGCCTGCACCACTTCTCTAACCACTTTGCTGATGCTGTTGTGTGGCACCCTCCAGGCATACTGCATGTTTCTGTGTGTGGTTCCAGAGGCCAGGTGGCACAGAGTCAGTGCCACCTTCAGTCCAGGGTCCAGGCTGGGACGGAAGTTGGTGCTCAGTTTGGTCAACCTGAGTCTCAGACGCTCTACAATTTCGTCAAACATGGCTCGTGGCATCCTCATGAAGTGCTGGAATGCACGGGTGTCTTCATTCCTCAGCTCCATCATCAGCTTGTCATAGAGTCCAAACTCCAGTCTTCTCCTGATCCATCGTCGGACCCACACAGCTCTTGGACATCTCCTTCTTCTCCTTGTGTAGAAAAGGTGAAACAGTCTGAACAGGGCTTGCTTCTGGTGGTGAATGATCGCAGCTACCATAAGGACTGTGTTATGATCCGTGGTGGAGATCAATGGATGATGTGGAAGAGCAAGACCAAGGGTGAAGAGGTCTGTACACCACGGCTGCTGGACTCATACTGAGATCCAGGTGATTTCCTCCCCCTTTTTATAGGAAATGTTAGTTTTCTACTAGGTGTCCTTCCACATACTCTAAGCATACTCCAGACATCCTAAATATCCGAGATACGTCCCATATACAAACGTTTTATCCATTTTAATGCTTTATATACGAGATGCATCTGCTTACATCCTTTCTATTTCCATGCTACTAACGCTGTGTGGACGTTCCGTGTACCTTTCGTTTCCTCCCTCTTTCCGCTTTCAGCTGCAGTGGATGTAAGTTGCGGGGATGGCCAGAGGATGCCGAGAGGAAACAGCGGACGTGTAACGGATGACAACAGACGTAGAACATTTGTTGCCCATATGTGTCGTGGATGTACATCGTACGCGGCGTAAATTTCATCTGCTCAAAAAGTTTTGTGCAGCTCAAAACTTTTTGAGCGGATGAAATAGCAGTGGACGGATGTTGACGGATAGAGCGTATGAAACACGTATGCAGTGAGTACACAACGGATGCATCGTGTTTTCCAACGGATGGCAAGCTTTTTTGTCCGTTTTACCTCCTCTTTGCATCCGTTGGTGCAGTGGGACATGGGCTTTAGAAGATTCTTTTGCTATCCTGCTATTTAATTCCCATACAGAACCCTGACTGAACACTGCTTTGTGTAAGAATGTGTGTGCCACAACAATGAAATCACTTGTAGATTTACAGTCCTGTCACTAGTTCTTTTATTTATATAAGATTATTTATATTTATATAGTATTTAAATCCTCTTCTTTTAGTTTTATAGTATTCAGAAGTTATACAGCAACAGATATCAACAAATATTTATACATACACTATCCTTACAAACAATTCAGTCATTGTAGGATCAATCAATATCTCCCTATTAGTTAATTGGACCTGTTAAGTTCACTGGGAATTTTTTAATGTATTTTATTGTGATGTTACTGGAGTTCAAATCTTTCTTCATTTAACTATAGCTTTTAGATTTTAGTTTTATCATTCCTTTATTTTTATAAACAACTCAAGACTGTGATCATATATTCCTTCTTCCTTCATTTTTCCCACAACAACCCTGTGAGGTGAGTTGGTGGGAGTTGGTGGGAGAGAGCAGCTGGCCCAAAGTCACCCAGCCAACTTTCATGTCTAGAGTGAAACTAAGACTCACAGTTTCCTAGTTTCTAGCCCAATGTATTAACCACTAGACTAAATGGGCAGAGAAACGTATTTTGATTATGTTCTTTGCCAATGGCTGCACTGGCAGATTTATATAGAGAGAAGATAAAGTATAAATTTGCAAAAACTTCAACTTTTTTTCCAACCTAAATCAATTTGAAATATTTTTAAATATGTTCATATCCCATCATTATATGAATGAAATCAGTTTCTATGTGATTATGTGTCATCAAGTCATTTTTTACTCCTATTAACCACCTAGTTTAGATAAGTTCATTCATCTTCTATGTAGGGGACCAATGTTCCAATGTTTTCTGTTTAAAGACAAAACAATATTTTTTTTTAAATTTGGAGGTAGGATTTGGTTTGCAGATAGAGAGCTATGGAGACACAGTGGTTAGAATGCAATACTGCAGGCTACTTCTGCTGACTGCTGGCTGCCTGCAATTTGGCAGTTCAAATCTCAGCAGGTTCATTCAGCTTTCCATCCTTCCAAGGTTGGTAAAATGAGGACCCAGATTGTTGGGGCAATATGCTGAATCTGTAAGTCGCTTAGAGAGGGAACTGTTAAGCATTGTGAACTGGAATATAAGTCTAAGTGCTATTGCTATTTAGTTTTTGTTATGATATTTAGCTTTCTACTTTCCACTTTGCTACTTTCTCTCTTGCTTTTTGCCACAATTATAGCTTTCATTAATGTGCCCTTTGCACTGTTTCTCCTTATATTTACACTACAAAGACATTTGAGGGGGTAAGAAATATAATAATGCCTTCATGAAATTAGAATGTTAGACATATACTTTCAAATCCTGAAAAAGAATAGTTTACAAAGTACGGCTAGAGTGATGGATCCTGTGGTAAGTCTCAATGTTGCCAGGGACATTTAACATTGCCAGTTCTCTTCACATTGTCATATGAGAAGGTTTTAGGCATTTGTCAGTGTTGGTGGTATTGGAGAAATGGGTATTTTATTTACACTGTGGTTCTTTTGTGGTTATCGGGTCTGTCTGGGTATTGATTCTGGGATAACTATCTTTTGTTATGGTCTTTAAAATTTTATATTCTGCAAGCAGAAGCATAATCAGGCCTCCTTTCTGTGAGCTTTCCAAAACAGCCATTTAGCTTAAATAAAATACAGTTTGATTGCCCTCTGTTGAAGGCAGGAAACTTTTTCAGCTGATGAGTCTATATGGAATTTAAGATCCAAGATGCTCGTGTGTGCTGGCTGCCATAATGGTTGTGTTAGCAATAAAGCATCATTTAGATTTATGTAGCTATGCATGAGACAGACTGGAATACCACTTCTTCATTTGATTTCAAAAGGTTGATTTCATCAAAGTTTCAATAAATCAAAGAAGGCAGTTGGAGGGGTTACTCTCCTACTTTGTATGTTTCAGAATATTCCATTCCATCCCAGTAAAAACTGGCCAATTATAGGAGTTCCACTGGAAAGTTTAGAAATAAAAGAGATAAGGGGCTACTCCTATAGTCATGAAACTAGTGCTTTGGAAACTTTGCTCCATGACTGGGTGCACCATCAATTCATTGTTAATTCTTAGTTACCATCAGGTAGATTTTCTTCATGATGATTTGTCCCTAAACTGTTGGTGGACCTATTTCTTCTTTCGGGGAAGCAAGTCCATGTATGATTTATATTTATCAAATGATGATGTTACCTTGAAATTTAATCATAATTTTTAGGATAGTTTGTGCTACTGCGCTCATTTTTATTGTTTCTGTTGTTTCAACTGCTGTGAGCTACCCTTGTAAGCTAATTTAATTAATTAATTACAATAATAAATTTCACTGTTGTCTGGATTGTTATCAATTAGTATTTGTTCAGAGGTGGTATTCAGCAGGTTCTGACCAGTTCTGAAGAATCAGTAGTGGAAATTTTGAGTAGTTCGAAGAACCAGCAAATACCACCTCTGACTAGCCCTGCCTCCATCTATTCTCTGCTTTTGTTGTCTTTCACAGGAGAACAGAGCTGGAAAGCAGGTTAGTTGAGTCATGGGATTTTGCAGTAACCTTCTCCCAGGAGTGGGGAGGGAATGGAGGTTTTAGATTATTCTTTCCCTACCACGCCCACCAAGCCATTCCATGCCCACAAAGCCATGCCCACAGAACCAATTGTTAAAAAAATTGAATCCCATCACTGGTTCATATGTACTGAAATCATCTGATACATTGCATGCAGAATGTTTAATAATTAGCAATGAGGAAGAGAAAATTTCTGCCAGAAGGCCTTTTTAAAAAAAGGAAAGAAAAAAGGTTGTGACAGGAACCAGGAACGAGGCTTTATTCCCTCTACTCAGTTTGCTTGTATATTAATTGGTTGCATTAAGTCACTGAAAAATTTGTTGTGAGCCAGCTAATTTCTTTGGAGTCTTTAGCAGAAATACTTTTTTTCCCATAGAATCTAAGAAAATAGATTCAAGACATGTAGTTCTGAACTTTGTGGGATTAAACCCTTTGTAACTGTCTGATCTCTTAACACATCAATTTGATACACTAAACCTTGATGTTTTAAATAAAGAATTATTTAAAGAAAATTGCATAAGATTGATGATAAATCATTTAGATATCTAGGGGCTTTGGTGGAGGGTTTCATTCAAGTCAGTATTAATTCCTGATAAGACAAGTTTCTGCAGTTTTCTTGACAAGATGTCAGAAGTGGTTTGCTATTGCCTGTTTCCTTGAACCGTGAAAGAGCAACTGATCCAAGTTTACCTGATAGTTATGAAGGCTTAGTACATATTGCTTTGCACTCAGTGAACTGATGTGTCAGACATTTATGCATTATAAGGCAAGATCAAGGCCATTCAGGATGTACCAAATCCAAAAAGTAGATTTTTTAAAAAAAAAGATTGCTTGGCTTTTACACTTTTATCACATCATTTTGAAAATTCAAGGCAACCTTAGCAGAACTTAGCATCACTTACTGGATGAAGAAATTATATGGCACTGGACTCCTCAGCATGATGTAGCTTTCCATACTATCAAGAAGTTAGTCATCCTCTATTTGATCCTTATAATGAACTTTGGCTTCAGTTATCACTTATGATGCCTCAACTTATAGAGTTCATGTTGTTCTCAGCTAAACAGTGCCTGATGGTAGATATGTGCATAGTAAATATTAATTCTGAACAATGACTTCAGCTAGACTTCAGTTAGACAAAAAAATGGCTATAATCCCAGAGACTCAGAAAATCCATAATTATGCATATGCTTATATTTTTGAAATTTGGGTAGATTACAGCATTTTTTCTTGTAATAAAGCAACTCTTCTCATTCTATCAACTCTTATGCAATGCTGAAATATCTGCTACTTATAACTGTAAAATCTGAGCTTAATATATTTTATGTCTACAGTATTACAACAATATATTAAGGAAGTTATCCAATCAGAAATTGTATCAAGATTTCTGCTCAATAAATCATGCTAAACTTTGGTAATGACTGCATTATTTTGAAGGTTCTCATGAATCAATCGCATTACAATTTGCTCCAGAATCTTCTCATATATTGATGTGGTTTATAGTGACTGGATATTCCATTTTTCATTTTTTGAAGATAGGGATAACACTTATTTTCTTCCAATTTCCTGCCTTTTTTCTAATATTTGTTAGCACTTTGTCTTCTTCATTTTAAAGCTGATCAGTCTTTTTTGTCTTTTCATTTGAGCTTATGTCTAAAAGAAACTTTTATTTTTAGCCTTTTTTGTTGACCTCAGCTCAGTTTGCATTTCAGTTTTTTGACAGCATCTTCAAAGGTCTGAGCCACATGACAAGACTCTTATGATGTGCCCTTTTTCCATTTCCTGTCAGCTCCCTTCCTTTTGCTAATGTTTCAATATCTTTAAAAAAGAAAGCATGTATTTGTTAATTTGTTTCATTTCTATGTTACCGGAACAGAAAGACTTAGCAATTTCAAAGCATAAAAAGTTGCATGTTAAAAACACAGTAAATGTAATAAAATACATTAGAATTTAGAATTATTAGAAGCTAGAACTATTTTGTGGGGATACAATTCAGCTATTATTGTCTGGGCTTGATTGGTTCTCTTTTGAGTAAGAATAAGTTTTGTGTAATAGCTTATAGAATGTATCTTCTTCACAAATTCTCTAGACAATTTTAAAGTCTACCCTCCTTAAAAAATAATTAAGTATTATTTGTAAAGAAGAATCAAAAATAAATGTAATTTTTAAAACGCCTTCTTTCTTCTTTGTATTTCTTTGATTCATATTGATAGATTTTGAGCCAGCCCTGCACAGGTAAGCTTTGGGAATATTTAAGAACATTTTTCCAAACTCAGCAACTTTGAGATCCAATTCTTGAGGAGAAATTCTGGGAGTTGAAATCTACATAACTTAAAGTTGATAAGACTGAAAATATTTCTGAAGAGTGGACGATTTTGCTAAAAATTCTGTGTATCCCCAGGTGCAACTTTAGAAATGTAACTTACAATCATTCTCCTCAATTCTTTTCCAATCACTACAGAAGTAATCAATAAGTTCTTGAGAATAAAATTTGATCTTTCTTTGGTATATTGCTTGCATTTTTGGCCTTCTAAGCACCATTCTATACGTGCTGAAGCTGCTGAAACAATATGTCTCTGTTTAGCAGCTACCCATTTTGTTTGAGGGAAAGGCATATCACTGAAATCTGTCAGCCTTCAGAGCTATTGAAATTTGCTTTTTTGTGCTTTAGGTATCTTTCAGGAACCACTGGGTCAACTAATATTTTAAGTAAGAAAATGGAGGAAAGCTTATTTCCAGTTGTGGCTGTTATGGGGGAAAAAAATAAAAAGCAGATGTATTCTTAATTAAAATATGGTTAATGTATCTGCCCTTTCAATTGTTTTTAATTATTTCATTATGAAGCCACTATCAATTGAAAAGCCATATAAATATTTTAAAGCTTGATTGTTTTTACAAATTCTACCCTTCCAGTATTGCTTTCTCTCAGTATACGAAATATCAACCCTACCCTAATAAACAAAAGAAAATACCCAATCTACAACTAAGAGAATGACTTCTGGGCTGCTCTATATAATACCAACTGTCTTTCCTCACTTTCCTGGAAACTAGGCACCATAGGCAACAGTAATAGACTGTTTCATTATGCAGACAGAGCTGACGGTGGTGGCCAAGGTGAGAAAAGCAGAAAGCAGACTATCCCACACTTCGCCTAGGTACAGCATTCGAGAATCATAGTGAGACAAGAAGCAGTTCTGCCTCAGAAAATATCTACACAAAAGGAGACTTGTAAAAAAGTTGTTAGTTACATTACAGCCAGTTCTTGGTGGAAACCCTCTGTTTCATATCTGACCACTACTGAATGAAATACAGGAGCCCAATTTGAGACATTCAGAAGCTTGTAGAGATAAAATATTATCCTCTTTATTATACTTCTATTTCTTCAAACTAAATTTACAGATAGTCTTCAGTTTAGCAAAAGAGTGTGTGCTGTATTCTTTGTGAGGCAGAGTAGTTTTTTGTTCTGTATCTGCCCAGATTGGAATTCCTTATTCACAACAGATAAAGTTTACATGGTGTAATAATGTTCTTCCAATCTTAGGTGGGTGGGTAGAAATGAAACAGGTGATAGGAAACATTGTGACTGAGGCTTCAATCTTATTTGTCATTGAAGAAGCACAACATTACTCAGACAGGAAGTAATGATTTATTACTGAATTTCAGGTTCTTCTTTTTCTTATTTTGAGTGCAATTTGTAGAGATAGTATCAGTGTCCATATACTTCCTCTTCTCACAGCATAGATACAATAATCAGTGAATGAGGATTGTGTTTTTCTCATATGGATTTCTTTGCTGCTTGAGGTTCTTCTAAAACAATGAGTTTCAGAGCAAAAGTATTTAAAAGGGACCACAGTGAACTTTGGAGGAAAAAGAGGACAATTAGACGAACTAATCACAGTGAAATCCACAGCATGAATTGTGTATGTATATAAATATATATGCTTGTACTTTTTGTCTTGTAATTTATTTAGTGTAGCTTTGGAGTGTTAACCTTGTGAACAGAATAGATTATACTACTCCTATTTTATCTCAGCGACTAGAACAATTTTTCGAATGAAAGTATAGCAATAAATTTGTTGGTCAGGCCATATTGGTTCGGAATTGTAGGAATGTCGCCTCATATTTGGCAGGTAATAAACTGTAAGACGAATTTAAACAGTTAAAATTAATAGGACAAAATCAGTGTATCTGTTAGATAAGACATCCTAATATGTTTGTAATTTCAGTGTGAATGGGAAAAAAAGAATGTAAAAACTAAGTAATAAATAAGCTGTTTGCCATTTATGATGTATGAATGATAGTTAGTTATTCAGACTATTGTTCTGAATAATGAAAGAATTTATCAAGTTGAAATTAAACATTATGTAGTAAACTTAAAGATGAGAGTTCCTATATATGTGATAAATAAAATGCCTTTTCTTCATCGTTTACATCATCTGTAATTTTATCATAACATGATAGAATGTATACTTTATGTTCACAGAAATTGAGTATTTTCTTATATGACTTTGGGGGGGTGGGATTCAATTTGTTGGAAGAAAGCTTGAAAAAGACAAACAGCCTCAAATAGACCAGACTTTAAAGATACTCATGATTTAATTAGTCTATATGTGTGTATTAAAGTATCTATAAAGCAAACTTTCAATGATTTCTAATGTGAAAGCTACAGGATTAAACAATATTGGTTAAATGATGTGGTAAATGATAGTTAACAGATTTTACCTTTCTGTTTCAGGGAAGAGTTTGATTTTTTTTTAAAAAGATAAGGATGCAAATCTTTACAAATCAGAAAAATGTTTCTAAAGATACAAACTATGTATTCATGGGAATGATCATGTACTAACAGCAGAGTATTTAAGTTTTCAGTGTAAGTTCAATTTTGAATCATAACATAAATATTAAAGTAAAACAAAGATTTAACAAAGGAATCTAGAAAGCCAATACTACCAGGGTATTCCTATATTGTCACAAGTTTTTCTTCTAAAAATCTTTATGACCTCTTAATCTCTCAGTGGTGATACAGGTAAACCTTAAATTGTACATGATCATTCAACTTCAGTTGTTAAATGATAAGTGAGTTGTGTCTAATTTTACAGTCTTTTTTTTTTGCCATAGTGGTTAAGTGAATCATCTTGGTTATTAAATTAACTACATGGTTCTTAAAGCCCCTGTCACACTGCACCAATGGATGGAAAGAGGATGTAAAATGGAGAAAAACACTTGCCATCCGTTGGTTAATGCGATGCTTCCATTCTGTACTCACTGCCTCCGTTTTGCTTCCTCTCTATCTGTCCAGCATCCGTCTATTGACATTTCATCTGTTCAGAAAGTTTTGAGCTGCCCAAAACTTTTGAGCGGAAAATGTATCCAATGCATCCGTTCTGCATCCTCTAGGCATACAGGGGACATCCGTTCTGCATCCATTACGCATTGCTATATCCTCTGGGCATCCGCTGTGCATCTGCGCAACTCAAATCCGTTCCAGCGGTAAACGGACGCAGTGAGGAAGCAGAACGGACGTGCAGTGTTAGTAGCACGGACGGAGAAAGGATGAAAGCGAATACAGCTATGCATCCGCGTCATCTGCTATGCATCCGCTCTGCATCCGCTCTGCATCCTCTATGCATCCGCTCTGCATCCGCTCTGCATCCGCTCTGCATCCGCTCTGCATCCTCTACGCATCCTCTATGCATCCGCTTTCCATCTGCTCTGCGTCCTCCCCCCGTCCGTTCCTTTCCGTGTTGTCCGCTCTGGTTATGCAAATTTTTGCCCTTTTGAGAGCGGATAACAATGGATGGAACATTTTTCTTGTCCGCTGTGTCCTTTTTACAAACGTTTTGCATCCGTTGGGCAGTGTGACAGGGCCTTAAGCAAATCTGGCTTCTTCTAGTGATGTTACTTATTGGAATTTTGGTTATGTGACCTGGGGATGCTGGAATGGTCATAAGTGTGACCACTAGTTGTAAGTCACTTTTTCACTGCTGGAGTAAATATGTTGGTAAACATATGGCTGCAAGTCAAGGACTACCCACCATTGTATTATTTTCATTTCTGTACTAGAGCCAGGTAAAAAGAAAAAAAAAACAATTTTTGGTAGTCCCCTTCATTCTTCTTTTACCACATTTGGGAGGGAAGGAAGAAAGGAAGGACCAGACAGTCATTCTGGGTACAGAAAGGCAAATAATCTCTCAGCCACATCTTGATTCTAAGAAGAGTAGAAGTCGTAGTTCCCACACTTGGAAAGCTTCCTCTTCTGTTACAAATGCAGGAGAAATGCTGCAAAATTTTCTGTGCTAAGTTTCCCCAGAGCAGCTAATCCAGTCAATTTTCTAAGAGCCATGCAAAGTCCATGGCATCACAGGAATAAAGGGCATATCTGATATAGATCTCGGCTTTCTAAGTGAAAGGTTGAAAATTTTGTAATCAGATAGTCATTATAGTGCATCTGTCTTTTTTATATAGTACATATCAATAATGACTTGTTTCCAAGAAACCCCATGGCTATTTTGCTTGCATTCATCATTCATTTAACTCCATAAACTGTTATGTACAATTTATTTGGTATGTACATTTGTTATGTACAATTTATTTATTTATTAAATCAGTTTGCTGCCCATCTCATTGAATGCTGAAATAATGATTTTATGGGAAAATAAATTCTATATAAAACAGAATCCCAATCTGGTCAGAAAAATCACTGGAAAAATGGATTTTTATAGGCAAGTATAACAAAAATTTGTGAGACTTCAGCTACAATATTCTTCAGGCTTCTATTGCCTGAGGAAATATATGTTCTCTTGCAGAATTGTTAATTCATTTAATTGCACAGATATGGAATAAAATATTATCTATATAGATTTCTTTTTTCTAAAAAGCCACATCCTGTTTTAAAAACTCAGTCTTTGAGCGTTTGCATGAAGCATATTGTTTTTAGCAATAGCATTACTTGAACTGAAGTGGATTTTTAAAAAAATGATGCTGTTTAAACAGGAACTATATTCTGAATTTTCTTCCTCTTAGGTTAAGATTAAAGAATTAGTCATTGTGGTGTTCTGTTGGTGTGTTTTTCAGTGGCATATTTAATTTCGAAGGCAGTACAGCTCCTCTTCACTTTTGCAGTTAATAACCCATCCCTTCCCAATCTACTTCACAACTGAAGCACACTAAATTCTAGCCTTAAATATGGCATAGTGGTTAAAACATCGGGTTAGAAATCAGCAAGCTATGAGTTCTTCTTCTCCCTTAGCCAGTTGAGTGACCTTGAGCCAGCCAAACTCTTGTAGCCATCTAAACAGGCAATGGCAAACCACTTCCAAAATCTTGTAAAAAACCTGTAGGCAGTCACTTGGAATCAACACTGACTCAAAGGCACACACGTGCACGCGCACACACACACACATACACACACATTATCCATATAGAAGTAATCATTCTCCTCCCCCTCAAACAGCTAGAGAAACCTCACTATGTTCTTCAACGACATGGTGCACATGAACCAAGACATGGCAAAAATAGAAACATAATTTCTTAGTTTTATTTGAACTACTTTCATTGTGTAAGCAGTGTTGGGCCACAACATTTGAGATGATTTTTTTACAAAAATTATGTCAATTTATAAGCTGAATAAGATCTACTTTGGTGAACAGAAAGAATTCCCTTTACAAAGCATGTTGCATGACAGTGAAACAATGCTGGGGTGTGTATGTGTGTAGGTGAGAAGTCTTCTACTGACACGGTCCAGCTGCAGCCCTGTGTCTGTGCCAGATGTAGCAGCCTTGTACAAACTCCATTGCCATGCAGCTGCCATTGGTCTTTTCACCTGGAAAGCACTCTCATTGTCTGATTCTGTTTTTCAATTATCTTGCCAGTTAGCTCAGGTACAAAAGCTGATTTTTAGACCAGTTTGAAGGCCTTGGCAATAAGGTGAAGTAATGATGAATGTGGACAGAGAAGTTCTGTTTGATTAATGCTTTGTACTATGCCAGACAATATAAGCATTTAGCACCCTTTGGTGCTAATGAAGAAACAATGCAACTTCTCAAGTGAAGAAGAAAATATGCCATAAGTGTAAGAAATATATTCTCAAATATATGAAACTTTGAAAAAATAATCTGTAAGAAGGAATATATATGTAATATCTCCTAGGTTTCATTAATATATATTTTTAATGAATATATTCATTAAAATATATTTTAATGATGAGAGAAGTGAAAAATGCTGGCAACCACATTTTTTATTAATTAATCATTTATTAATTTAATTTATTAATCAATGTATCTATTTTTAATATCTTGACATTTCTTCATATTTGAATCTGTTGGTTTATGTGTATTTTGATATCTTCAATCATTTTGGTATTTTGTGACAATAAAATTGACTGTTTAATATTACCAATATTACAGTTTTCATGTGTTTTTGTAGCAAATCCAAATTTCTGAGAATTTTTAGTTTTGAAAAGCTGTAATGTGATTTTTGAACACTTCCATCAACATGCTTGCAATGTTGCAGAGGTATATAACTCAGTTCCAATTTTCTTCCTTTATCATTTTGCTTATTATTCACACACACACAAACACACACACACATACATGGAGTTTCAGACATAATATTCAATATAAAAAATATTGAGCAGGAGTAGGAGCTGGGAGAAAGGAACAGAGATGACCTTAATTTAATCCTATCTATATCTATGCCATGGCATTATGATAATGTATTTTCTACATGCAGCAAAAAAATGAAGCAAGCAATACCACAGTCATTCCATGGACGATAAACAAAATTGCATTTTTATGATGGGAGTGGAGAACAAAATATAATAATCAGTTTTGTTTTGCATCTGCCTTCAGTATGCCAGAACTCTAGCCCAACTGATGTTTATTGGTCTCTTCACCAAAACTTAAATATGTATGTGTGTAGGTGGGTGTGTTTCTTGATCGTCTTGATAGTTTACTTTTTGATTTTAGGATTAACTAAAATTACGTAAGCACTGGAATAGATTAGGGTTATTCTTCAGGATAAGCTAGTGAGTTTCATATGTATGATACTGTATCGTCTTCACTACAAAATATTTTTTCTTAATTCTCAGCTAAACATTATTAAATAGTGCTTTTGCATAGAAGAGATGCCTTGTAAGCCTTCAGAAGCTAAGTTTTGAAGTAAAGTGACGATGCTGCCAATTGGCGCTTATGAAGCCAGTTGCATGAGCCTTTCAAATGATGAAAATGCTTCAACACTTTGAAGAGATGCTCCTTTTGCTCTCCTACACATTGCAAATAATCTTTTCTGAGCGCTATGCACAGCACCAGTATTACATACTGTATATTATCAAACTCTTTCAAGACAAACATCTACCAGGTATAATCTAAGTTATTTTTCCCTGTTTATAGGAACAATCTTCCTATCAATTTTTTTTGTCTTTGAGGGCTCAAATTACAGTTTATTCACTTTCGGCCAGATACCACTTCCACATTTTAATTGTATTTAGGTTTCCTGTTTTTTGTCTACTTCAATCTTAGAAATACCTTACTTGTTTTAGGTTGCTTTCTCTGCAAATGTGCAATGCACAAATAACACAGGTACTCTCTGTGTCTGTGTGTCTAATCAGTTCTGTCTGAATAGAAAATATGTACAGCTGTCAACCAATGGCTTGCTGCTGCATTGCTACAAGGGCTTTTAATTATTCATAATTATAAAGTATTTTCTCTGATATTAAATTTCAAAGCTAGAGGCCAAATTTTTCATTCATCAGAATTTTCCAATCAGAGTAGTCTGTTTTGCATTCTGTCTATAATGTGTAACTACAGATTTGCAGATATTCAGTGTTTCATCATTATTTATTTTATGATCCAATGTTGCAGTAATCTCATAAAACATCCATCAGGTATATATCAGGGTTATTTTTTTAAATAAATTTGGCAATCTACATTAGTGTGGATTTCAGTTCCCAACATTTCTTAGTCAGTTCTGGTATCTAAAGTCAATAAAAATTGAAAAAAACACTAACATACATGATTCTAAATTATAGAAAATATGTAGGTTGCAGCAGAGAATTTGGGAGTTCTGGGTTAAGTTCTGATATACTTCAACTGAAACATTCAGAAAAAGGGCCTATTCCACAGCACAACAAAAAGAAATGCGTACGAGGATATGCAATAAATCCTAAAGCAAAACTTCAGTAATCCACACTTCATTTTTCTTATATTTTAGAGTTTGCTGTGTGGGTCATTTCTTTCTCATTTTTTCTCCCGTGGGTACTAGGCTAGACAGCATTTGAAATGATACCATTGAAAGTCATATTTCATTCTGTGCCATTTTTTCCTTCAGTTTAATTTCTGAATTGACAGCTTATTAACAGATATACCCATTTTTGGATTAATTGGTTAATTGGTTCTAATCCCAAGCTGTTGCTGAAATCCAATTTTGATAATCAGCTGCAGATTATGAAAATATACCAGAACTTGGTGTACATGTTATGCATTTTTCTTCAATCACTACATTACATCAAGACTGGGTGGAAGTACTGAGAACTTCTTTTAATTTACATCATAGGCATTCATTTATGTAAGTTGAAGTCAGTAAGATTTCTCAAGGCAGAGAAACAAGAGGCCCGGTCCCACTGGCTGACGGACGCAAAACGTATGCACAAAGGACACAGCAGATGAGCAAAATTTTGGGGGTGGCTCCATCCATTGTCATCTGCCCCAAAAAGTGGTGAACATTTGCACAAACAGAACAGAAAAGAACGGAAAAGAACGGACGTGGGTAGTATGTACTGGGGATGTTAAATGGATGTTCATAGGAAGCCTAGTGGATGAAAGCAGATGGAAGCGGATGACACCTCCGAAGGGGTTCCGGGGGGAGAATTTCAAAGCAGACGCATAGCGGATGAAGCGGATGCATAGCGGATGAAGCGGATGCATCACGGATGCCTATAGAAAACAAAGGGGATGCCGCGCGGATGTATATCGGATGCAAAGCGTTCACTGCACATGCGGGGAGCATGAATTGCATCAGTTCCGCGGCTATAAAAGGATGCAGCACGCACGCAGTCAGCATACAGGGGAAAGACATGCTGCCACATACATCTTGCAGTCAGGCAAGAAGAGGAAGCCCGTGCCTACCAGTTCAAGCCCTGGCAAGGTGAAGAAGGCCAGAACCAGCATCCCATCCCCTGGCACTGTCTCTGAATCTGCTGCTGCTGCTGTGGTGGACCAGCTCCAAGGCCCTCAAAGCCCTGCTGCTGAAGGCCCTGCTGCTGAAGCCCCTGAAGGCTCTGCTGGTCAAGCCCCTGAAGGCCCTGCTGAAGCCCCTGCCAGAGGGAGTTAAAGGCAAGGGAAGGAGAAGGGAGAGAGGAAACAGTACACTGTTTCCAAGGAGCATGAGGATGAGGTGCTGGAATGGCTGAGGGAGAACGAGTACCTCTGGAGAAAGGGACACAGACTGTATCGGGACACCAAGAAGAAGCAGGAAGCTTGGAGAGACAAGGCAGAGAGCCTGGGGTACACTGCAGAAGTCCTCCTTGTATGGTGGAAGCACATGTACACCTGGTATGGCAAGCTACACCTCAAGAAATCCGGACAGGCTGCTGTCATGCTCACTGACCGGGAGATGTACGTCATGGCCAAGTGCAGTTTCCTTGATAGTGAGATCCGCCACCGAGGAGCAGCCCCTCTGAGACCCCTCTCCCTCAGACAGCCCACAGACAGCCAGTCCTCTTCCAGCCAGGCTACCCTGTTCTACCCTGTTCAGGCAGGTGTCTTCAGAGGGCCCCACAGCAGAGACCCCCCCGACAGCTGCACTCCCCATGCCGGTGGACTTGGAGGATCCAGTGGAGGATTACACCCTGCTGTCACAAATGGAGAAAGAAGCAGCAGCCACCAAAGGCCAACCCACCCCCACCCCCAGCTCCAGAGGATGCAGGCAGAGAGGCAGACTGGAGGGCCAGGACCACAGTGTGCTGTTGGAGATCAGGGACACAATGAAGACTAGTACAGAACTTCTCTTTCAGCTGGTCCACTTGACAGAGCATCCTCGGGCCAGAACACCTTCATCACCTACGTGAACCAGACCCTGAGGGACCTGCCTGAGGCCCAGTACCAGGTGATGCAGCAGATGATCACAGCACTTCTACACAACCCTCAAGGTCCAGCTGAAGCTGCTCCTACCCAGTCCAGGTCTGCTCCTCCACCCCAGGTATGTCACAGCCCTTCCACAGCTTTCAACAGCCCCTCACCTACCAAGGCTACAACTACCAGGACTTCCCATAGCAGAAGCAGAACTTCCCAGTCCAGGCCCAGGTTCATCGGACACCACAGATGCCAGTCCTCACACAGCTGCAGACCAGACAGCCCCACTACACTCCTCCTTCCTCCACCCCACAGCCAAGCCCGTCAACAGACAATCTGTCATCAGTATTGGGCCTGACATCTCAAGTCCTTGATGAAGGGCCTCTCAACCTCATGGGACTGAGTCAGCTCTCGGATAGCTTCCTGAACACACCATCACCTGTTGTACCCTCGGGGCCAAGCACCCCAATGGTGCCTCAGACCAGCACTCAAGCCACAGCCACCTCCACAGTCCCTGCCCGCTTAACAGCTGAGACCATGGACATGACTCAGAGTGACTGAGAATAGTGTCAGAGACTGAGTTGTTTACTTGTTAAGTTTATCTTTGCTTAAGCCACTTTACTTGGTTCATTTTGCTTATTTAATACAGTCATAAAGTTTACCTAAGAAAGTTAATAAAGGTTATCTTTGCTTAAGACACTGAAGACGGTTTACTTGGTTCATTTTGCTTATTTAATAAAATCATAAAGTTTACCTAAGAAAGTTAATTACGGTTATCTTTGCTTAAGACAGTTTACTTGGATCATTTTTTTTACTTAATAAAGTGTTGGTGAAAACTTTGAAAAAATGGTTAAGACTTTGCATGCTTGTGGGATAGATAAGGATAGTTGTGGGATAGATAAACCTCCAGTGCAAGCATAGTGGGACTGTATGGTCCACCATCCCAGCTGCCACACATATGGCCCTTTATTATCAATAACAATTTATTCATAGATCAACACATTTTAAAATAAACAAAGCTCTTTATTAATGCCCTATTCATTGTAGGACCACTCAACATACATGGCACAATCTCATCAGTGTTATGCGACAGCCTCAAGGAAGCATCCATTAATCATCTATCATCGTCTTGCCACTCCACTGCTCCAGCTGGGGAGTTGCACCAGTGTCTCAGTAGGTTGTGCTGCTTCTTCCCTTCATGTGAAGCTCTGTTGGGGCCTTGTACATCACAGTGTCTATCAGGTTTAGTCCTTGCCTCCATTCACCAGGCTCCATGTCCCCATTCCCTTGTTGACAGTCGACAAGTCTGTTCTGCAGCACTGGGTAGCGGTTGCGGATGAGATTGTGTAGGATGCAGCAAGCTTCCACGATGCTCCTCAGAGTCTCTGGGTCATGCTGCATGGTGAGAGAAGTATCTGGAACCTGTTGGCCCAGATGCCAATGGCATTCTCCACCACCTGTCTTGGCCTGGACAGCCTGTAGTTGAAGATCCTCTCTTCACGGGTGAGGTATCTTGAAGTATACGGCTTCATGAGGTAGGTTCTGAGGGAGAACGCATCATCACCAACGATGAAGTAGGACACATCTTGTGTGTCATTGGGTAGGGGGTCTGGACCTGGAAAACCCATGATGAGGTTGCGTTCCAGCCCATCCTTGAGGTCATTAGTGTTGTATACCTGGCCATCTGAAGCTGACCCGTTGCCTGAAGCATCGATGTAGATGAACTTGTAGTCAGCATCAACAATGGCAAAGAGGATGATACTGAAGAAGCCCTTGTAGTTGTAATAAGTGGACCCTGAGTGGGCTGGAGCTTTGCAGGCCACGTGCTTCCCATCTATGGCTCCAACAGTGTGGGGAAAATTCCCCCTCTGATACCACTCTTCTGCAAGTTTTCTCCAGCCTTGTTCAGTGGTGGGGCACCTGAGGAGCTCCTCCACATATTCTTCAATGATGGCCTGTACTCCTTCTCTGACCACTTTGCTGATGCTGTTGTGTGGCACCCTCCAGGCATACTGCATGTTTCTGTATGTGGTTCTAGAGGCCAATTGCCGCAGAGTCAGTGCCACCTTCAGTCCAGGGTCCAGGTTGGGACGGAAGTTGGTGCTGTGCTTGGTCAACCTGGGTCTCAGATGCTCTACAAGTTCATCAAACATGGCTGGTGGCATCCTCATGAAGTGCTGGAATGCACAAGGGTCTTCATTCCTCAGCTCCACTGTCAACTGGTCATACAGTCCAAACTCCATTCTTCTCACGATCCATCCTCAAACCCACACAGCTCTTGGACGTCTCCTTCTTCTCCTTTTGTGTAAAACTTGAAACAGTCTGAACAGGTTTTGGTTCTGGTGATGAATGAGCACAGCTATCATATGGACTGTGTCATCATCAATGGTGGAGAACAATTGATGATGTTGAAGACCAAGACCAAGGGTGAAGAGGTCTGTACACCATGGCTGCTGGACTCATACTGAGATCCAGATGATTTTCTCCCCCTTTTTATAGAAAATATCAGTTGTCCACTAGGTGTCCTTCTACATACTCTAGACATACTCCAGACATCCTAAATATATGAGATACATCCCAGATGCAAACGGTTTGTCCATTTTTAATACTTTATATACAAGATGCATATGCTTACATCCTTTCTATTTCCGTGCTACTCACGCTGTGTAGATGTTCCGTGTTCCTTTTGTTTCCTCCCTCTTTCCGTTTTCAGCTGCAGCGGATGTGAGTTGAGGGGATGGCTAGAGGATGCAGAGAGGGTACAGCAGACGTTTAACAGATGATAACGGACATAGAACGTTTGTTGCCCGTATATGTTGCGGATGTACATCGTACGCGGCGGAAAGTTCATCCGTTCACAAAGTTTTGTGCAGCTCAAAACTTCTTGCGTGGATGAAATCTCAGTGGACGGAAGCTCGATGGATAGAGCATATGAAACACGTATGCAGTGAGTACACAATGGATGCATAGTGTTTTCCAATGGATGGCAAGCTTTTTTTAACGTTTTACATCCTCTTTGCATCCATAAGTGCAGTGGGACCGGGCCTTAGGTTTAGTTCCTAAGTTAAATATGTGTAATTTGTTCTGTGAATCTAGCAATTGTGAGTTATGTGACAAACCATTGTTAACTGAATCATGGCCTAGAAAATTGGGTCAATCAGTCTGTGAGCAGACCCCGTTTCATCAAACATAATTGTCACTATTGACTGTCACTATTTATTGTTTCATGAAAGGTTTCTCCACACTAAGTCATAGCATTTGAATCTGGATCTCCTGTGTAGAAAAATGGGTTGTGTGCCCATCTTTCTTATATGTATTCCTTTATGATGAATCCCACCAACGAGTTTGCCTTTTTTGCAAATATACTGTTTTTGATCTAGGATGCCCGAAAGAAAGTGACAACAAAGCAATCGATGTTAAGGTTTGTTGAAGCTCCTAAGACATTGTAGTTGTACTTATATGATTGTCCAGCCAATTTCTATCCTGGGGAAAATATCTTTGTTTACCATTGGTCCAGGACCATAGAATCTCCAATCAAGCAGAAAAAAGTTGTCTCTGCTACCCATTAGCTGCTGAAAATATTTGTAGAAGGCCACTACTTCCTGACACATTAAAAACAAAAATATTGAAAAGAAAATATGCATGGTACTCACATCAGTGTTACTACATTGCAGTATAAAACAGTGATCGGCTACTTGGATTTGCTTATTTTGCATTACGTTTCTCATAGCCTGCTAGGCTGTTCTTCAATTTCAACACATTTCTTAATATACTATAGTTTCAAAAATCTTTCCCAGGGTTCATCACCAAAAGTGTAGAATAAGAGTGTGATAAGAGGGGGGGGGAGATCTAGTTTGCACTCTTCAGCATTGTGTGTTGAAGCCCTCAAGAACTGTTACCAACTTAACATTACATCTGACAGTGCTTTAGATGCTGGACTCTGGTGTTCTTCTCTTGACTGCTGTTCTTCTCTTGACACTGAAACTTCAGGCACTGTGACTATTCTGTGAAATCAATTATGAGACTATTTTTAGTCATTGCTAGCAGAAACAGGATTGCTACCAAATGAAACAAGGTAAGTTTTTAGGAGGTGATGTTATTTGCTAATCAACATGCTATACACTGACAGTAGTTAGGGCACTAGGCTGAAAACCTGGAGACAGTGAGTTCAAAGCCTGCCTTAGCCAGCTGGATGACTTTGGGCCAATCATTGTCCCTCAGGCCAGCCACCATACAGGTTGTTATTATGGGGAAAATAAGAGAAGGAAGGAATATTATATATGTTCACTGCCTTGAATTATTTGTAAAAATAATAAAGATGGAATACAAACAAACACCAAGGAGGAAAACTGCCTCCTTGCCATTATATGTCATCACATCACTCAAGTAACAAAAATTACATGCCATATTTTGTTGTTGAGTTATGACACATGGCACATCAATGAATGTTACTACCAGATACAATTTTTTAGATATTCTATAGCTGTAAATTCTCAGTATTTCCAATTCTGGCATTAATTCTAGCCAGGTACATGTTATGTTCAGCTTGCCTAATGAAAATAAATCAGGAATTTTGAAAATAGTCTGTAAAAGAAAGGAAGGAAACAGAAGAAATATGAAATGCCTTTTTTTTTTATAATCCCATCTTTGTTTGTACCTAGCTGACATTGTTTATTATGCTTTTTAAAAAATAGCATTTTTTAAAAATTAGAATAACTGTCCTGCACCATTTAGTCCGAGTGCATAGGTTGCCTAGTAGGTTCATTTCCATTATAATTATATTTGGGAAAGATAATCCCGAGACTGTTAAAACTTTAATAACCCCAAAACGTTATAAATCTCCCAGTAGGCCTTGCAAAGGAGAATGGACTAACACAACCTTTGTGACTATTCTGAGAAATCTTTTGGAGTAAAAATGAAACTCTCCACTAAAAATTCTAACTATGTATTTGAGGAAGGTCCCTCTAAAAAATATAAAATGAATTTCATGTAGAGGCTGAGTGTGTCAGATCTGAAACCATTGTTCATGCAAAAAAATAGTACTGAACCTTGAATGTTAACGAATGATAAACTCATAGTAATTTAGAATAGTGTGACTAGGATATCAGGAAACAACTCTTTTTCCCCTTCATAAAATATAAATATGACAATTTAAGAAAAAAGTTATATTTTTATTACAAAATATGTTTCTGAAGCTCTCCATATGAAGCTGTGGATGATCAAAGTATTGTGAGTGTATATAATTTACCTTTTAAAGAGCAATGTTCTTTCTCACTTTGTTGCCATTTTAGTTGTATCAAAACAAGTCAAAAAACAGCAAAAATTTAAGAGTTCAATTTAAAAATAAAATATTTTCATTTCCCTTTACTACTTAAAAGGAATTAAATGTGTTTTTGTTCAGAAGTGTAACAATAATACATATTATTCAAATGAAGTTTCAAAACCTATTTTAAAATTTATTTAATATATTTTGTCACCAATTACATTATATCAGGATTATGTCTGAAATACTCCAAATCCTGAGATATCATGGTGATATAACATTGGGTCTGTTGAGCCCTGCAAGGCTGGTGAATTCAGAAAACAAGAGCCACTTGCAATTCTGGAAAGATATTTATTGTTAATAGCGTAAGGAATTTGAAAACCTGATAAAACAAGTTTGTACCTGGCATAATTAAAGCAGGGTACTTGGATCTCTTTTTCTTATTTCTCTCTTCCCCTGGTTTCTTACAGCAATCCCATTTTCCTACCTGCCAGACATTCCATCCCAGAGCCAGATACTGATGTTGAACAGATATTCAAATGCTACCTTTTCAATAAAGATCTATAGAAATTTGAGAAAAAATGGATTTCAAGAAGATGCTGTGGCAGTGCCTAGATGTGATATACTTGTACATTTGTTTGCAGATAAATTTTTCTCTTTCTTTCTTTCTTTCTTTCTTTCTTTCTTTCTTTCTTTCTTTCT
>BLBF01000040.1:37278013-37321723 GCA_015471245.1 Laticauda colubrina
TCTTTCTTTCTTTCTTTCTTTCTTTCTTTCTTTCTTTCTTTCTTTCTTTCTTCTCTCTCTTTCTTTCTTCTCTTTCTTTCTCTCTCTTTTTTTCTCTTTTTCTTCATCTTTGTCTCTTTCTCTTTCTTCTGATCTCTTTCTCTATAATTCTATCTCCCTGAAAAAATATTTAGGAAAAAATGTTTATATATTCTTGCTATCTAATAATAATTCATAAAGGTGAATAGTTAAGGTCCTTCTTTTCACCTTGCAGGGAGTCATTGGTTTGTACAATCTACACATCTACATTCAGCTTTTGTCTTTTTTCATTTTTCTCTACCCAAGTTAATAATAAGATTCCTTCTGTTTTTCTGTAGATACATATAGTCAGTAAGCAAGACAATCTCTCTTTTTATGTAGCATATCAAAGAATATGTAATTTTACCTTTTGTTTGGCTATTTCTTTTGACTGCTTTTTCAAGGGTTCATAATGCCTTTCAGCAATAATAGTATTTTCCTGATGGCTGAAAAAAGTATAATCCAGCTTCTTACTGGGAAAAGTATGGGATTGACTGCCAAATAGTTTATCCTGACAGAGACAAAGATGAATGCCAAGTTAAACAGAGCAATAGTACTTTTGTTTCTAGCAAACGACTTGAATTTAAAATGTGGCTAAGCATAAGAAAGTAATGGGAATGAATCAGCACATAGCTCATGGAAACAACTGAAATTAAAACACACCATTTGGCATCAAATTCATTTCGAAGATAATTGCATGTAGTTATTCAGTACCGTTTAAAAGAAATGTGGTTACGTTTCTCTGCCGAAAGAGTAGGTAAATGTAGCAATGTAGTATGATTCGATATGACCTGCACAATGCATACTATTTACCAGGTCTCCTCATCAGGAAATAATCAGATTAATAATGAACATTTTGAGCAGATAAATCCATCTGGTTATATTTTTAGCTTCACCATACCAACCTGTACATAGCAACTGCTGTGTGAAAGGATAATGGAAATGGAGCCTCAGCTACAAAAAGAAATACAAAACAATTATATAAGTTGACTCTTTTTTATGTTTTTGTCTCCTCAGCAGGACAAACCTAAACTTTTGGAACCTTTGGATTATGAAACAGTAATTGCAGATATTGAGAAGAATGTTGAAAATGATCGTCTGAAAGACCTCTTTTTGTTCCCTGAAGATGACTTTTCAGTGAGTTATTGGTGTTTACTAATAAAGCTAAGTCTTATCTAAAACTTTGTCAGGAAGTTCCAGTTTTTATGACTTGCAATGTATGAGGCAATATTGTGCTCAGCTTAGTTTCATTTTTAAAAAAATTCAAGACACCTGGCTTGATGTAAAAAGAGGATTGATTTGGCCAAATCAAACACAAACACAATAATTTCTTGAAATGTGCTTTTGACGTTTAGATTCAATAGTATTGAAATAGGTATGAAACTGTAGAAAACTAAGAAGCTTTCAAGGTTAATGTTAATCCATCAGAATAGCCCAAATCATGAAACAGATTCTACAAATTTGGCTGGAATCCACTGTATTGCCATAGGCTACAGTAACAGATTCTAGAAAGCCTTCTCAAATTTTCCCCTCCCTCCTTCTATACCAGGGGTGTCCAACCTTAGTAACTTTAAGACTTCTGGACTTCAACTCCAGAATTATCCAGGCAGCAGGTTAGACACTACTGCTTCTATACTCTAATGAATTAAAGAGAAGTCAGTCTTATTTCTCATGTTGGTAACTTAGTTGGGAACTTAGTAACTTGGTAACTTAAGGAAACCATTTCTTGACTATACTAAGCTCAGGGGTGGGATTCAATTTTTTTAACAACCATTTCTGTGGGCGTGGCTTAGTGGTGGGTGTAGCTTGTTGGTCATGTGACTGGGTGGGCATGGCCAACTCGACATCACTCACATCAAGGGGCACTTCTCGCCTGGCCTCTCATGACAGTGGGAATACTGCAACAGTCCTAAGTGTGAAAAATGGTCATAAGTCACTTTTTTCAGTGCCACTGTAACTTTGAATGGTCACCAATTTTAGACCAAAACTCAAAAAGAGTATGTAAAATCACGTTCGAATGTCAATCTTTCTAGCTAGCCAAGAAGCCTTGCTGAATGTCACTCATCTTGGTTCCTTGTCATTAAAAGCTTCTTTCTGGCAGCTCTACTTCAATTATTCAATTATTTCTTCAAAGTGCTAACTCCAACAGGGGAGTATTTCTTCCCAACAGCAATGTAAAAAGCTTAAAACAACCCTTCCCCTGTAAGAAAGTACCAGCAAAGAAAAAAAAAACACGTTTGGAGACAATAAGTCTTGGCATACTGCCAAGAATGCAAGAAGGGTGGAAAAAACCAAAAGGAGATTTCTTCCACCAACCGGTTCTCTGAACTGCTTAGAAAGTTAACAGCCGGTTCTAGCAAATAGGTGAGAACTTGTAGAATCCCACCCCTGACTAAGCTTATTAGGTTCAGTCCTCACAACTCCTAGGGTTAGTGAGAATAATGCTTCATAGATTCTTTAACATTCTATAACATTCTTCACCTATCTTTTATTCCAATGGAGATTATGAATGGTAAAATATCATTCTTTCTAAACGTATGAAATGTACACTGGTACAGTATATATGCAGATTCCTCAGTTTATAATACAACACCTAGATTTTTTTTTTTAAAAAAAGAATCGTGCTGCTGACATCACATTTTAACTGCCATTGTATTTATCACAAGAAAACCTCTTAACAATTGCACATTGTTGTGAAATAAAGGACACAGAAGACAGGAGATATTGTTTTTCTGTCATAACTCCACTTAGCCATGATAGAATAGTGTCTTGTTAAATATAAGATTAATCCTTATCAAAGCAATACAAAGGGATTAAAAATATTCGTTTAAATGTTAAAGCATTTTTGTGATTATTGATTGTTTTATGATACTTTTTTTAGGTGTTACAGTATAGCATCATGGATTTTTACTTTCTTATATTTTAGATTTTAATCACAGTTAAAGATCCACAAAATAATATTTGTCATAAATATCAATACAAAATACCAATGTCAACCCTGAAGCTGACCTGACCAATGCCATTTTGAGGCTTCAGTATTGCTACACTGGAGCTGAGGCAGAGCGAAGGGGGAATAGAGATAGTTTGGGTTTGTAGCCAAAACAAAATACTTTGTCCTGGGAAACAAGGACATTCCCATAGGTCGCAGAAGAGAGGAAGAGTAAAATCTTCAGGCAACCAGACAGGACCTTGATTGGACCATGTGACTGATTGTTTGGGAAAGGGGAGAAACTTTTAATTAGGTGAAAACCATGGGAATATTCAGAATAGGTTTTCACAAGCCTGTGTCAATATGATATGCCAAATAAAACTACTATTTGAAGAAACATTTTGTCTTGGAGTTCTGTTTGCTATGGGTGTATTACTTGGAACCCTGACAATTTTGTGGATCTTTTAACTGTGATTCTATAAGCCACCATGCATCTCTTTGGATTTGACAACATATATATCTCATATAAATAAATAAATAAAATTCTTGTACCAACTTATTACAGGTGTCCTCTCCACAGTAACATTACATAAAATAACTTTATTTTATGAACAGTTCTGTATGATGAGAATGCTTCTGCTAAATTCTAAGAAGAGAAGCTTCTTGAAGCTTGAAAATTTCTATGAAATTCTTCACAGAAATATTCATTGTTCAATTTTTTGTAACATTTGATATTTGTATTTAATATTTGCACATTTTGAGTAATATTGCATGAATCAGAATATTGGAGTCTCCTGATATTTAAAAAAATAGCATTTTTTTCATGTACTTTTATGGATTATAGGTTATTTAATCAGGAATTGAATAATTGTTGTATCTAATCTTTTCATTAAAAATTGGACCTTAGCCCCAGTTTATTTTTTTACTGTGGAGCTGCAAATTTGGCAAATAGTTTGTACCTGGCTTCTCCAATACTTGTGGTTAACACTTTCCCTTATTGCCAATATTCAGCTTCGCATTAGAATTGGTAAGAATAATTATATAAGAAAAAGAACAACAGAAAACATTTCCATAAGCTCCTTGGTGGTTTCCAAATTCTGCCCCATGTAACTGCAGCTTTGCTCCAAAGCACCTTTATAGTGAATACCTAATTATAATAATTCGTGAATACAAGTAATACCAATAAAATAATTCTTGAATTATATACAATGTTACATGCTTTTCTCTTTATTGGTAATGCCATTTTGGAAGAAAAATAATTTAGCCATTACTTTGACTGTCATCCCATGATTTTATTTCAGCAGTTTTTCATTGGTAAAGGTTAATCTTCATATGAGCAGAAGTGTTTTAGCAACTGGGGAGCCTAAACTGATGGTGTCAAGTATCTGCCAACCCCTTTTCATCTCGGCAAAGGAAGAAAATTTTAAAATGAGCATGTGGAATCTTCTTGCCTTTCATGTTTTGTTATTCTTGAGAAAGTTATTTCTTCTAAAACAGTTTTTTTCCATTCCTGGATTTTGTTTAGCATTAGAGCTATGAAAAGAGAATAATATGTATAATAAGCTTTGCGTTTAATGAGGTAGACAAAGATTGTTTGCAACAATCTCTTAATATAAATACATCAACCATTGGACTTGCAAAACAAAAATGAAATTATAATGATGCATTAGGGAACACACAGGACAGAGAGCAAACTGTGTAATTCACTTTATTGTAACAGATGCCACAACACGCTGAAACTATAACAGTTTTCCAATTTACAATCAAAGGTAGCATTTTTCCTGGCAGATCCAAATGTTTAAAATAAATAAATTGTACATCTTGCTTTCCTGAAGATTATAATAATCTCTTTCAAATTATATGGGTAGAGATAATCACACGCGCATGTGTATAAATCTCAGTTTATATAGAATTATATACACGGTTTGTTATTATGAAAATTATTTGCAGAACTGCCTCTTAATCGTAACAGATTTGCTGTTAACAATATTTTACTGTTACTATGAACAAATAGTAAGTGAAATGTATTTAAAGTAATTCCATTACAGATTCAACTTTAGCAGGAAGTTAAAAAAAAAAACAGTAGTTGTTTCCAGGGTTATTGAATTTATTTTTCCATGAAATTTATGCATTGACAGTTAAAAAGAAAGCTTCATTTTCCAGCTAAGCTAATTTGAGGCTATTTACCCATCTAATATACTCTGTCAAAAACTGAAGCAGCCTGTTTATGCTTTTTTTGATAAAAGTTACCCATCTATGAAAGGTATCTTTTCAGAAATATAAAAATGTCCTGGATGCTTGACTAGGTTTATGAGCAGGAATAAAAAGGAATCAAAATTAGCAAAACTCTCTTATATGCAACTAATAATGCTGAAATTTTGTTAAAAAATATATCAAGCATTAATATTCTTAAAATATTTTTATCTTGCCATTTTTCAATTTAAAGCAATCTACTATAATAATGTTGGTTTTATATATTTCAATAAGATAATATAAATTATAAAAATGACAGGTTTTACCATATTACCATGTTTCTCCAACAATACAGCCTCCACCAATAGGAAGGCCCAGCATGATTTCTAGCCATGAGCTGAAATTAAGCCCCACCCCCAAAATTTAGGCCTATTTAAACCATGTGTTTCCCCGTCATTTCTCACATCGTTCGTTAGAACTACACGAGGTGAAGAGAAATGGGGAGGAAGGGTGGGGGGGGAGAAAACTTGCCTTTAGGAGTGCCCTGCAGGTAGTCTAGGCTAGAATACCCCGATCTACTACCGATAGAACATCAGCTGATAGAAGCTCCACAAAGGCAGAGTCACCAGCTGCTTCGATCAGCTGGTAGAAGAGGCCTCGGAGTGAGCGCCCGCTTACAATCCCCTCTCCACGAGGCCATTTCTATCAGCCAACAAAAGTTCCCCAAAGGCAGAATCCCCAACCGCTTTGGGATGAGGCATGGCTGCCTGTGTCCCCTCGTCATTTGGCCATGTCTTTTGGGTGATGGAAGCTCCCCAAGGGGAGTCACCAGCCACTTCGATTGTCCGATAGAAACAATCTCGCTGCAAGGGGAGTGTAGGTGGGCGCTTGCCCCAAGGCCGCTTCTACCGGCCGATCGAAGTGGCTGGTGACTGCCATTGGGAGCTTCCATCACCCAAAAGACACTGCCTAATGGTGAGGTGACATGGGCAACCACGCCTCACCCTGAAGCAGCTGGGAACTCTGCCTTCAAGGAGATTTTGTCATCCAATAGAAATGGCCTCGTGGAGTGGTATGTGCATATGGGCCACTCTAGATGAGGGAGGAAATTAAGTTACCACCAAAAAGATGGCCTAGCCATTTTTTTGGGGGGGGGGGTCAAAAAAAAAATAAGGCCCGGACTTATTTTGTGAGAAACACGGTATTTCTAAAAAGGCTTGTCTATCAGTGGAGGGAAAAAAGCCTTCTTTTCACCCATGAAATTAAGGTTTGTTCTCACAGGTATCCATGCATTACTGTGGTTTTATTTAGGATTTATTTGAGATGGTATACTTCCAAATGCTGGATGTGTAATATTCTGTCTATTGGTTACATTTTTTTTACATTTTTGTCTTCAGGGAATGGTATTGTGAGTATTGCAAAACTGACTCATTTCAAATAATCTCCTCCCCTCCAGAATTATTTCTTATGCATTGTTCCAACATAGATCCTTTCTTTCTGCCCATAGAACATTCATGAAAATGAGATGACAATTGATGCATGATTTAAATGTGATGGTTGAAAATATACTTTGCATGCAAATTCCTTAGTAAGATATCTAATGATACTGTAATAATTTAGATAAACTTAGCCCTTAATTACCCTATTGGATTATTTATGTTATTTATTATTCTTTGATGCTCAGGTATGAACTTTTTTCTCTCTTTGTTGACTTCTCATTAGATAGCCACAATTCCCTGGGAAATAAGAACACTGTACTCATCAGTTCCTGAAGATGCAGAACAAAAGGCGGAATATTTGTTTGTTAAAGAGGTAAAGTTATCATTCTTTACTCTACTTAATCCTGAATATACATTTTTTCAGGATATTTATTTTTAAAAAATAATATAGTGTAACTTTCAACATCATGACCATTTTTTTCTCTTTTTTTCTCTTTTGCTTTTCTGCCTAAGATATTAATGCTATGTTGTATCTGATACTTGGCAATTGCTCTGTAATTCTTCCTAGATGCATATTTGATACATGCTTGTGTCAGTATCCTGCTGTTCTTGGTTAGATACTCGTATTGTTAGTGCTTGGTTTGTCTTTAAACATGAGATTATATCAGACCACTGATGATGGTTCTTTTTAAAAATATTTAGTTGGGTATAATGAATCAGTTTGTGAGGTTATTTTGTACAATGTTTACTTCTTAAATTGGGATTGGATTTGAATTATTTGGAGAGAGAGATTAGCGGAAATATTTGGTGGACTGTACTAGATTGGTTGCACAGGAGGAAGAGGGTAAGTGATAGGAGTAAGTGACAGCTCAGTTCAGATAGTTTGCCTGAGAAAGAGGGTGAAGACAGGCTCTCCCAAACAGTTCTCTGAGTATAGGCTTATGAAGATAGCAGAGGCCTTTAGTTAGGCAAGATTCCATTTATAGGTGTAGAAACAATAAAGAGCTTGGAAGAATCATCACGTTTTTCTTTTTTTCTGGGGTCTTAAAAGAATCTACTTATAAGGAAATGGAGATATAAATATTTAGCTACTTATATCTCTTAATTTTAACTGGACTTTTGCTCATTAATAGGGAGAATTGAAGTTTTAGATATGGGTTCATTCAAAAAAGGATGAAATCAAGAATGAAGAAGTATTTAGATTTATTTTAAGAGACAACAATACATGCTAATGTTTCTGGAGATAATATAATCATTTATGGGATGTTCTACACTAATACAGAGTTCCCAACCTTACCAGTTTTGCGGACCTGTTCTATGCTGTATGGGAAAAAAATTGAAAACTGCAAGATAAATTAAAAGGAACTCAAATTCTAGTCAGTTGCCTTATTCTAGTTCTAATTATTGGGGAGGTTATGTTTTACAGACTGTGATAATCACCCTTACAACTATCAGATTTTTTAATACTGCTAATTTTTATACTGTTATAAAAATTTAGAAAATAAACATCAGACAGTAGATGGGGTACTCTTAGATCAGGGGTCACCAACCTTTTGAACCTCAGGGACCACCAAACTCATAATTTTAAATCCCGGGGACCACTAATATGAATTTTGACGGACAGTGGCTTCCTGACATTGGTTATAAAAGAAAGAGCGGGGGGAGAGAGGTTAGATCAGATCTCTCTCTCCCTCTTTCCCTCTCTTTCTCTCTCTCACACACATATAGACATACATAAACACACAGAGGCAGGGGTGAGATTCAAATTTCTTAATAACTGGTTCTGTGGGCATGGTCTAATTTGTGGGTATGGCTTGCATATAAATATTATAAATATTTATGTAAATATTGAATTTTTTAATAAAAAATAGCAACTTTTACCCAAAATCAGGCAAAGCAGGCAGGCAGATTGAGTTGCTCACAGAATCATAGATTCACTCAGAGATCTATCTTTCTGTCATTGGCTACCTGAGTCTGTCACATAAAATTTACCAGCAAGCAAACTCACAAAATTAACTCACAACACACCATGTATGTAAATATTGAATTTTTTATAAAAAAAGAACAATTTTTCCCCAAAATCAGGCAAAGCAGGGAGGCAGATTGAGTTGCTCACAGAATCACTTAGAGATTTGTCTAACTGCAATCCGCTAGCTGAGTCTGCTCTGAAAATAGAAGTTTCGGTCCTAAAGAAGATTCAGCTCTGCTTTTAGATAAGCTAGAAAGCAAGAAATCCAATGGTTTCCTGATTTCTATCTAATCTAAATCTCACGGCACAGCAGAACAGCTGATGGTTTGGGGGGGGAAAGGAAAAATAGCAACTTAGCAGGCAAGTTTTCCAGGAAAGGAGTGAGTAGGCAGGGAGAGTTCCCATGGGCCATGTGGGCAGTGCAGCCTTGTTCCCGCGCAGCCTTGTTCCCACGCAGCCTGGATTAATTGGTTTGGGGAGTGCTATGGGGGTGACATTTCTTGGCAGACCACCAAAATTTTTTCATGGACCACCAGTGGGCCATGGTGACCACTGTTGTAGATGATAAATATCATGCATCCTTGATATATGAACTCCCATGCAAGCTTCCATAATGCAGTCTTTTATGTTTAAGTAATATATATTACTCTTATCTTTCAAATTGTAGAGCAGTTTTCATGGAAGACTTAGAACTTATTTTGATAACAGCATAAATATAGCCTCCTTGGAACTGAGGAAGTATTCTTTGCACTTACAGAGGACAATCATATTTATGCTTGAATAATAAAATTAGTTTAAATTAATCAAAGGTTATTAATAAAACTAAGAGTTAAATTAATGATTTTATCAAGTGAAAATAAAGAATGGCCATCAATGAGAATATTTTAGTGTTCTGAATCAACAGGTAGAGCATTTTATGGAATTAAAAAATGCTCTTCAATAACACTCAAAAAAAATGACTTACATCTGGTCCTTGTACTTATGACCTTGCACTTATGACTTATCACAGCATCCTCATGGTTATGATCAAAATTTGGGTGCTTGACAATCTGTAAGCATTTATGATAGTTGCAGTGTCCCAGGGTCATAGGATCACCATTTGCGATCTTCCCAGCCAACTTTTCACAAGCAAAGTCAATGGGGGGAGGGGATCTGGATTCACTTAACAACCACATGATTCACTTAGCAATGGCAGTGATTTCTTAAGAACTGTGGCAAAAAAATATCATAAAATTGAGTGTAACTCACTTTAACAACCATATTGCTTAGCAATGGAAATTGTGATTCGAATTGTGGTAGTAAGTCAAGAACTAACTGTACAGGACAGTAACTGAGATAAATTGTTATATGAGTTGGAGAGAAACAATCTTACTATGCTAGACCAGGAGTCCACCAATTCCTCAGCTCATGATGCCTTCACGAGCTTTCACATTATTCAGACATTTATTTTACGAAAATAAGTTAATAAATACTACTTTATGATTAGCAATATGAATAATACTAACAATAATAGTTAATACATTGATCTGGTGGGGGCAGGGTCAGTAGTGACCAACTGAGAGAATTCTGAGCTAGACTATTACCATTCATGTGCTATTCACAGGCCAGATATGTTTCAGAAGCTTATAGGCTATATATTGCCTCCCGCTTTTTTCTCTCATTGAAGCAAAAAGCATTTTTAGAATGTGCATATCTTAAAACAGTGATCTGACTTAACTCTATTGAGGAGTCTTCCTATGAACAGAATGTTGTGATTAGGACCCCAAATAAGAGTTCAATAGAAGAGCATGACTTTTGTACACTTATGGAAGCTGTTTTCCTGGTTTTGCTGAATTCCTGAGTTAGCAAGGGCTGACTTTGACAAAGTATCCTGTTTCTGGCTGTGATCTTCAGAAAAACAATCAGGAAACTTCAAAAACTAATGCTCAGCATAGTAGCAAGGACAATTCTGGCTTCACTGTCTTTCTTGGAGTACGGATTCATTTCAGAGTAGAACTCAACATGTTTTTTATCTGGAAAATATTGCAAACTGGCAAGGTTACAGTTCAACTGAACCTTTCTATAGAGCTAAAGGAGGCATGAGAGTCATGATGCAAATGGTAAATGCTGGAAAAGGGAATTATGATTTCAGTGAGAATTTGGTTAATGGAATTATGCCAGGATATAGTATTTAAATTTTCTGCTTAAACTGAAAGGCACATATTTCACATATCATCTCCAGGCCTGTATCTTTATACTGTAGCCAGGGCAAAGCTATACCTCAGCACAAAATATTAGTTGTTCTCTTTCCTTTTCTATGGTGGTCATAATTGCCTATGGTCAGAATGAGGATATACTGAATTCCATCACTGCTCCCAGTGTGTTCTTCTAATTATAAAATAGTCCATCATTTTAATTATTCCATATATCTTATTTCATGTATCTGAAGCAATGTGTGTTGTGTGGCATTTCCCAGATAAGCTATATTTCCTTCTTTTATTTTATTCTGTCTGCTTTAATTTTTCTCCTATTTCTGAAACAATCCTTCTCCCATTGATAATAGAAATAGTATTAACATTTCTTGCCAAACATTCTGCATGAAGTATACCTTGCGATCTCATAAAGAAAAGAATGAGCAAGGTCTTGTATGTTTGGTATTGCGGCTGTAGTCCCCTTTTTCAGATTCCAAGTAATCTCAAAAGGCGATGAGATACCTCTGCAAAAAACAGAATAAATGCTCTAAAATATCCTGATTATGCAAGCCATGCAAATTAAAACTGAAATTAAATTAAATTAAATTAAAGTATTTAAATTAAATGGCATTGCACAGACAGCATTATGTTGTTTCAGAGTAGAAAGATTAATCTGGTCAGTGAAAACCTTAGAAAAGCTAGAAGTCAGAGAGTAGTAAACTCTGCTAAATTTAGTGAGAGCTTACTTTTAAATTGGTTTTGAAATATATTATTTTTAAGGTAGAGAAGGACACTTCCTGCATTGGTTCATCACAATATCTGTGATGATGATGACTGCAAATCCCACAACCCTTCTTTTTCTGGATTAATCATGTTTTATGGGAGATACTTGAAATGTTATTGCAGTGATTTCTAATCTTTGAGGTGAACAAGTTGAAAGAGTTAGTGTTGTTTACAGTTCTCATTATTTCCATCAAATTTACCAAAAATGAAGAAACGGCTGATATTTCCCCATGATAGCCAATGGTTGAATCTTTTATTAAATCAAATGTCACAAACTATCAATTTAAATGAAATTTTATTCTCTTTGGATCTTGGATATTGCTGTGTATAGAACTTGGTAGACTCCAAATACCTTAAACTGATTGGCCGAGAAAGCCGTTCTCGGATTGGTTATTTAGGAACCAATCCGATTGGTCCGCCGGATGGCAGGAACACTTAAAGTACTGTCATTGGTCACTAGCCACGAGCAAGCCACTATAAGAAGAGCTGCCACGGCTTGAGATGTTGTTCCATTACCATTGCATTACTTGTTGAAATAAAAGAGTTGTTGTTGGAACCCGGTCTCGCGCAACTTATTTCTGAATGGAACACTGGCGACGAGGGTGGGATCATCGTAGAAGAGCGAGACCGAAGCACACGGCAATTAGAACCGAGCGAAAGAGATGGCTGGTAACAATGCTCCACCCGCACCATTCAACCCTGATGAGGAGGATTGGGAGTCGTATATCGATCGTTTTCTAATGTTTTTAGAAAGCAACGAACTGCAGGAGATATCTGACCAAAGGAAGAGGGCTGTCTTCCTCACACATTGCGGACCAGCCATTTTTAAGATGGCAAAGGCACTAGCCAAACCAAGAGACGTTAAACGGATGACTTGGCCCGAGCTGAACAGAATGCTCCGAGCACACTATGCACCTGTGGTCTCCAACTTGATAAAAAGGCACGAGTTCTACAAAAGAGACCAAAAAGAAGATGAAACCGTCAGAGATTTTGTAGCAGCCCTGAGACATATCAGAGGAGCCTGTGAGTTCCAGAACATGGACGAGGCCATGAGGGACTGAGTGGTCCTCAGATTGAGGGATGCTACACTCCAGAGTAAGCTGCTAAATAGACCAAACTTCACTGTGGCTGAGGCAATCGCAGAAGCCACCACCGCAGAAGCAGCAAAGAAATCCGCAGCCACTATGTGCCAGATGAATTCAATTCCAGATCCGCCAAATCAACCCAGAGAAAAGAAGGTGGAGGGAAGCAAGAAACAGCCCACAGTGACCGCCCACTATGAAGATATTGACTCCCCGAGAGACACTGATGACAACAATGAAGATAGACTACAATCAGACAAGAAATGGCGGTAAAAAAGAAGAAGCAGGCGGGAATTCCAGTGTGTTGGATGTGGAGGCAACCACCCGCGATCTGAATGTAGGTTCCTAGACGCAATCTGCAGAGCTTGTAACAAACGGGCCACATCAAAAGGGTCTGCCGAAACAAAAAGACCTATAGTCCTAAAAGACGTGGCAGCACCAGCCCCCCCCCCCAGAAATGAAGAGAGACAAGCTGGAAGCAGATGGAACCAAGATAATAGAAATAAAAGAACGAGCAACAGAGAGAAAACGCACCAGACGGTAACCATTGGAAATGCCAGGGCAGAAAACAGGAAAAAGGTCTGGATAGAGGTGAACATCGAAGGGAAGCCCTGTGAGATGGAAATTGGCTCTGGATCCTTTTTATCCATGGTATCTTGGAACACCATCCGATGCCTGATACCGAACATCAAACAAAAAGAACTAGAAAAACAAAAACTGATCTTAAGGGACTACCAGGGAAATCGAATTCCAGTAGTGGGCCTTGGACATTTCCTCGTCGAGTTTAAAAATCATGGTGAAATTTTGTCTCTGACCATCGTCAACCGTGATCACCCTAGCCTCCTGGCAATCGAATGGTTCATGCCCCTGGGAATTGGGATGACCGGAATCAACAGCATTGTTGCGGCCAACTGGGAAGAGAGCCTGTTGCAAGAGTTCCGGGATGTATTTGACGGGACCCCAGGCAAGTACAAGGGGATCCCAATTTCGTTTAGCCTAGACCCAAAAATATCCCCCATCCGGCTCAAAGCCAGACGCATCCCTTTTGCCTTAAAACCAAAACTTGACAAACAACTGAACAAACTAATACCACAAGGGGTGTTAGAGCCAATCAACCATGCCAGGTGGGAAACACCCATCATGATTCCTGTCAGATGGGTCAGTGCACATCTGTGGAGACTATAAGACAATCCTAAATCATGTGCTCCAACAAAGTGCATACCCAGTGCCGGTAGTGCAACACTTATTGCACTCATTAGGGGGAGAAAATTTTTTTGCCAAGCTTGATCTCACACAAGCATACCAACAGCTACCCATTGACCCTGCAACCGCAGAGGCACAGACTATAGTGACACACAGAGGGGCATTCAAATGCAACTGACTTCAGTTCGGCATTAGCGTTGACCCAGGCATTTTCCAAAGCCTCATAGAGCGCCTTCTAAATGGAATCAAGGGAGTCGTCCCCTATTTTGATGATGTACTAGTGTCAGCAAAAAACGCTAAACAACTAGAAAGCAGATTAAAAGAAGTATTAAGAAGATTCAGAGACGCAGGCCTTAAGGTAAAGCAGGAAAAATGTAACCTAGCCACCGAAAAAAAGATAAAGGCAATCAAAGACTCACCTAGACCTAGGAACAAAACTGACTTACAAGCATTCCTAGGTCTCATAAATTTCTACAATGTGTTTCTGCCCCAAAAAGCAACCGTAGCAGAACCCTAACATCGGTTAGGGTTAGACAAAAAAACTATTTGGAAATGGGGCCATCGGGAACAAGCAGCATTTCAAAACATCAAAGTTCTATTAACATCTAACACCGTTTTGATCCAGTAAATCAATACCCTGCCTCTGATGGTCACCTGTGATGCATCACCATTTGGAATCGGCACCATCCTGAGCCACAAACTACCAGACGGCAGAGAGGCACCGGTCGCCTTCTATTCAAAACCATTATCCAAATCGGAGAGAAATTACAACCAACTCGTCCGAGAAGCACTTACAATCATAGCCAGAGTCAAAAGATTCCATGAGTACCTTTATGGCAGAACTTTTTCGATCATCACTGATCATAAACCCCTGCTAGGAATTCTAGCAGGAAACAAACCGACCCCGAACATTCTGTCACCTAGAATGACGAGGTGGTCTGAATTCCTGGCTGCTTACAACTACAAGCTAATCCATCGCCCAGGGAAGACCATCACCCATGCAGACGCCTTGAGTCGTTCCCCGCTGCCCATCACAGAAGACAACCCAGCTCCCACCGTCTCAACTCTCCAACTTGAGGCCTGGTTGAACCTGCCACTAACCGCAGCGGATGTCACTAAAGCCACTGCAAAAAACCCACTGACAGCTCGCATTCTGCAATGGGTAGGTAAGGGCTGGTCAGACGAAAACAAAACTGAGACCTTTAAACTGTTTTGCAACCAACAGACTGAACTATCTATTGAGAAAGGCTGTATTTTGTGGGGTGACAGGGTGGTCATTCCTATAAAACTGCAGGAAAATGTATTGTGTGTGTTGCATGAGGGGCACCTGGGCATAGTTAAGATGAAAGCCCTGGCCAGGACTTATGTCTGGTGGCCAGGGCTGGACAAAGACATTGAACGTTGGGTGGCAACATGCCATGACTGCCAAAAATCGAGGCCTACCCCCCCACTGGCACCAGTCAGTGATTGGGAAACCCCCCAAGACCCATGGTCAATACTGCATATTGACTTTGCTGGGCCAACCAAAGGCAATACCTTTTTGATAGTCGTGGATGCCTACTCGAACTGGTTAGAAGTCATACTTATGGCTTCCACGACCACCGAGGCAGTGATGAAGCAGTCAGACAAACTTTTCACCACACATGGACTGCCTGATGTGTTAGTGTTGGACAATGGGCCCCAGTTTACCGCATTGGCATTCGAGCAGTACTTAGCTGCACAAGGCATCCGACATGCCTTGACAGCGCCGGCTCATCCGGCTGCAAATGGCAGGGCTGAACGCATGGTTCGGTACACTAAAGAGGGCCTAGAAAGAATGGACAGGGGGGACGTACAGAAAAAGCTAAACCGATTGTTAACCATGCAACATATTACCACTAGCAGCACCACCAACAAGAGCCCAGCAGAACTCCTAATGGTTGGAAAATTGCATTCCTACCTCAACAGACTGCACCTCACTTATACCTGGGATAACCCCCCTGACTCCTCCAGCAAATACCGCTCATTCGAGATAGGTGACCTGGTTTATGCGAAAAATGTTACCCGGGACCCATTATGGCTTCCAGCCACAATCACCCAAATCACAGCCCCCCGGTCTTCCCAACTAGTGTTGGACGACGGAACAGAATGGAAGCAGCACATCGACCAGCTTCGTTCTCGCAACACCACACCAGCGCCAACAATAAACAAACCAAAAACAGCCGAGGAGGGGGGGAAATATAAAATAATAAAAAAGGGAGAGACAAACCTCCCATAACATGACAACAAGCATTACACAAAGACTCACAAACAAATCAAAAAGAGCAGTCACGATTAGATGAACCCCAGAAAAGAAGTCAGGGGGCAGGAGAACGAGGCGAGGCCTTCCTGGAAGGAGACAGCCAGGCCAGCTTGACCAGCCCGGACGAACCAGTAGGGAGCGGCGGAACCTTCTCAACCGGCCCGAGAGACTCAGGCAGGAGTGGCAAGGCTGACTCACCCTTCCAGGAGGTTCCATGGAGAAGGCACAGAGAGAAAATGATCCTGTCCGAACCGCTTGAAGACCATGTCGAGACTGAGTTGCGCAGGTCAACCAGGACTCGAAAAAGCCCCACCTAACTGCGTAACTACGTGAGGCACATTGGACGAAACCAAGGGGGGAGGGGTGTTGTGTATAGAACTTGGTAGACTCCAAATACCTTATACTGATTGGCCGAGAAAGCCATTCTCAGATTGGTTATTTAGGAACCAATCCAATTGGCCCACCGGATGGCAGGAACACTTAAAGTACTGTCATTGGCCACTAGCCGCGAGCAAGCCACTATAAAAAGGGCTGCTGTGGCTTGGGCTGTTGTTCCGTTACAATTGCATTACTTGTTGAAATAAAAAAGTTGTTGTTGGAACCCGGTCTCGCGCAACTTATTTCCGAACGGAACAAGTATTAATGTTAAATGTTTATTTTCACCTTTAAGTCTGGAATTTGAGCTTCTGCTTAATTAGCTTTATATCAAATTCTCCATCAACTCCATTTGTTTAGCTTATGAATTAAACATTTTGAAATGAAGACATGATTTCATAAAAATAATATTTAGGGTTCTCTGATATAGATTTTGTTTTCCGTTTGTATATAATGAATTTATTATACTTTTTCTGAAAAAACATGCAATCTCTCCTTGCCTCAGTTTTTGCCCCTGAAAAACTGGTTGCATAAACCCAAGTGAGGTGTAGCACCCAAAAAAATCCAAAGGGAGGAGAAAGTAAAAAAGATATTCCACATCAGCTTCATAGCTTCTAACCTCCAAATCTATCAACCATAGGACCCACACCAATCTTCTCTTGTCAGGGAGAGAAAAAACACATCCCAATTACCAAATGACCAAACAAATCCCAATGACAGAGATATCAGTGAAGCACAGAGCTGCTTTTGTAGAGAACTAGAAATAGCCATGTGATAGCTTTAATTCATCTGGGGGGAAAATCCCAGACAATACTAGATGGCAGATAGGAAATACTGTTTAGAGAAATATCTTGTTCTTTGTTGCCAAGCTGTCTTCATTATGATCTTTGCAATCTAGATCTGATAGCTGCTGTGTGACTTCCTTGAACCTAGTCTGCTGCCTGCTCTTTCTTTCACATCGGCTTGGAGTGTGGCATCTGAGATTTTTCACAATTGTGGATAGACAGGTCGGAAGGTATCTGAGAGGCTTTGCTCGGATCCTGAGAAGTTCTATGTATGTTACTGTTCTGTGACTCTATTGCAGGATAATATTTGGAAATAAATGATATATCAGCCTCTAGGCAAATTAAGGCAAAATAATTGAAATAATATCACACTTTTTTTGGTGATATGTGATCACATGCTGTTAACAGAGCCAAATATGCCATTGTAACATGCTTTTCTAGGGTGACCCAATTTTGTCCAGAGAATCTGTGGAAGAACACAGCTGTTTTATATGAAAAAAATGATTAGTTTTATTTTCAGTTCTTGAATTGTGATTCTAGTATTTATCTGTAAGGTGTTTTTTTCTCTCCCAGGATCTCCTGGTTGATATATGCCATAAAAAATATCAAAGGGAATTTCAGAACCAAGGGCCTTTTCCACCTAAATCTTGGATAATGATTTGCATCAGCTTTGTTCTTCCTGGATTTTATAAATGTTGATAGGTGCTAAGTGGGATAAGCAATTTATCTATTTATTTTTCTAGGATTTATAGCACTTCTAGTTTCTCATTAAGTAGACTGGCAGTAACACAGCTTTCCTGATACATTTTTGTGCATATTATGGCAGAACAATCCAAGCTCTATGAAATCCTTCATACTTTTTTTTAAGTTTAAGCAAGGCAGTTAATACTGTTTAAGTGTTTTTTTATTCTGCATATACAAGTTGTGCAACTTGTATGAATGCAATTCCTTCTACTAGCATGTAAGAACTGAAACATTGTACATGCCAATTTTGAATCTGTTTACAAATACACAAGCAGGCAAGGATATAATTGAGAATTAAGTTATTTTGATTCCCCACTTTTGCATGACTGTGCCATTGTCTCATATATAACACCAGCAGCAAACATATCAGCAATAGAGAGAGAGAGAGGGAGAAAATTGCCTATTTCTTTAATAATGTGCTTTTTGTCTGTCGCCTACTAGAGAATGAATAAAATGTGGGTTCTGTTCTGTTCCAGAACCAACTCATTGAATGAGATTTCTCACAGGCTTAGATACATCTTTGTACATGTTACTGATGATAAAATGTACATACCATCTAACCCAAACTTTTGACAAACTGAGATAAAAGTGTTCTTGTTCTGCCAATCAGCATTGTAAGGGCTGGTCTTGTTGCATTTTATTCAACTCAGACTGCACTTCTTAGAAGAAAATAAATGCCAGAAAACCAATATTGGAATTTTTTTACTTCTCATTAGTTTGTAATTGATCCGGCCACATTTATGATTAGACAACAGTATACATACTTAGCATATCACAAATTTGGTCTCTTTGTCACCTAATTATTTAAGTATTGTAATATTTTTGTTTCATAACTTGCAAAAGAAAACATAAAAATTTCTTCTTTAAATGAAGGTTGACAAATGTGATGGTTGTCATTATCAATATACTATAATCTCCATAGCATTATATACAAAATGTGTGACAGAAGCTCCAGTTTTCTTATCGTGAGCAAGCCTTCTTTAGGGATTTGCAGTGAACCACAGATTTATATATGATTGATGCTTCAATACATTGACATGAGATTTCAAGAGACTCAAAAAACCAATTCATACTCTGCAAAGCAAAACCTCTGGGGTGATGCAGAATTGAGTAATTTTTATGTGGGAGAAAATATGACAGTTAACTTACAACTGACTGCATTATAGGCACAATACACATTATAAGGAAAACTGGAGTGTTATTGTTGTTTTCAGTGAAATTATATGTAGAAATAATATGTAGTACAAGGTAAACAAAGACAATAAGCTTTCAAAATATAAGAAAATGCTTGGAAGTTTTTTTTTTCCATAAAACAAAACTGTGTTAGACATTCATGATTCTATTTTATCAAAATTTTATCTAGAAAACCTTTTAAAGCTGTGTTGTTCAGTCACTTAATCTCATATGTACTTCCCAGGATTGAAACACAATTACTTTTTGGAATTGTTTTTATTTTGCATGTTACCATTCAGTTCTTAAGCTTATAAATTGCAAACCAAAATACTTTTAGAGAAATGTTTATATTGGCAGCAGATATTAAGAATATTAAGAGTAAATATTAAGAGTAAATGTACATGTTTGTCGCCGACATACAAACAACTTTTTTTCCAAACAAACCTAATTGATTTTCCTTCTTATTCTAATATTTTCTTCTGTACTGTTTTAGGCATGTGAATATTACAGTTCCCAATGGCATACTGTAGACTACAAATACGAAGAGTATTCAGCAGATTTTAGACATCTACCACAGTAAGACACTATACTTTCTTCCTTTTTTTAAAAAGAAATATTAAATTTAAATATAATTATCTTGGTCACACAAAATAATTGCCTCTATCTCTAATAAATTATCTAAGAGTACATTATGCAAACATTTCATGTTATAGTTATTATGTGTTACTCTTCTAATTAATGCATAATTGTGCTGGAATGAAATACAATCAGATAGAAGCTACCTTAAAGAGTTATTTTAATCTCACAGATCCCATAGTTCAACCCTGAGGTACAAATATTGATGCTTACAAGAGTTATAGGCAAGTGCTTTCTTGTTTCCTATTCCAAAACACTTAAATTATTTCCAAAGTTATATATAAACTATTGTGTACAAGAGGATATTCTCAATTCTATTATCCTGCAAGAACCCTTTATAAAGATTCTTAATAAACCAAAAGCTTCATCCAGAACTGGGGTGACAAATCCGTGTTGTTATGGTAGTGTCATGTGATGTATTTTTCCCATTTGCTTAACCGGACATAGATGTGGCCAGTGCATGACGCATCTGGCCCAGGGGCTGGGAGTTTGACAGCACTAATCTAGAAGGTAAAGGCTTTTCTTTAAAGCAAACTGTTTTTCACATGGAGAAAATATTGGCCTAGGACCAGCATAGACTTGAAAGTATTAAATATTTCCAATATTTAAAAATATTAATCATACCTTGTCTTGAATTTTGAACAAGAATGATACGAACAAGAATTGGGCAGTTTTATTATGAAGGTAATATAACTGAAATTTGAAACATTGTACTTGGGTGATTCAATTATTTCCATATCTGGAGGCAAGTTGTATTAGCCAATACACAGAGAGAAATATAGATTTGGAGCAGTCAGCTAAGCTTAGAAGCATATTTTAATAGATAGGAAGCTTCTGCTTTTCTAAAAATATATTTATGAGGAAGCAAGCAAATGTGGCTCGTTTGGAGACAAAAAGTCTGGCATAGATTTTAAGGACCCATTTCATGCATGATGTTTTATCCTGTAAGCTGAGAAGTAAAATCTAAGTATTTAGTTCACTTTGCATTCTATGACTCAGTTATGTGTTTAGCAACCAGCATAGAACTTCCATTAATAGCTGACTCTAGGCTTTTTTTTTTTTTTAACAAACTGCATTTTTAAAAGGAAGAAACAACTCTTCATCCTATTTTTAGCATTAAAGGTGCTTGTAATTTAGGCTAAATAGAACTCAGTGTTTCTAATGTTTCTAACATAATTCAGAAATATTAGTGAGTTGGTCTTTTTGGTATCAGGAATTAGCCCTTTAATAATACATAAAATGGTCAACCATAATCCATACTGTCATGCTTTCAAAACATAAGAAAAAAAAACATGAACCATTTACCACTTTACAAGCAATGTGTTAAAACTACACATTAATTTGCATTTACTAAAATAAAAATGCAAATAATTGAGACTCCAAATCTGTTGATTTGTTATATTGATGATACTTAGCAACTTGTATAATAATTAATTAAAGACACATGATTTTGGTGAGAATTATTTAATACATGTTTTTTTAAATATAGTTTAAATATTTAATCAAATGTCTCAACTGGAATTCAATAATAATTCTGGCTGTTATTCCCCTAGTCAACATCATTTTCCCAGATGAGAAAAGTGAATTTTTGCTTAGCTTCTCCTCTAAATCTCTATGATAGATATTTGTAAAATGGCTAGGTTGCAATATCATTTATTTGTTCGATTTATGGTACATCTTTCTACCCTAGCAAGAAGTCAGGGTGAAATACAGAATCAATCAAAGTTAAAAGCCTGAAGAAAGGCATGCAGTATTATATATATTGTGAAAGCTAAGAAAGTGGAGGCTCAATGCAATTCCCAAATTAAATGCATTCCATAGCCTAAAGACAACTTGGAAGACGCTCTCCCCAATATCAGAAAGAAAATCTGACAATGAGGGAACTCTCAAATGAGTGTCTTCTATGGATCTTAACAGCTAGATAAGTTTATCATATAATAGGTGGTCAAGATAATGAACTTTTTCTGTGATAGCTTTTCCAGACTGATTGGCCCAATTTTGTAGAGATCTCCCAAGAAAAGTTTGTGTCATCTCAGTTAACTTCAGTGAATTACCCAAAGACCCATTTAGCTATTTTGAGAAAAACATTAGGAAAATATTCATTTCTGTTGCAGAATGCATTTGCACTCATCAAAGTAGCTTTCTGATTAATGTGGTGGGTTCTGCTTTGCTTGGGGAATTAAAGGTTTGCCTTTTTCTGTAAATAACTATTACACTGTATCTTACATTTCTGGTGTAACTGAAAGTCATGAAGCAGCCCACACAGAAGGGAGCATGGGCTAAGAGGCAATGTAAAATGCATCTGGATTTTAATTAAGAATGTATTTTTAACTCTTCTGTTAATGTCTCTAGAAACAACTGAGGTGTACTTCAAATATAATCAGATAATAATTTTCTCATTTTGAATCCCTTTTCTGTATGTTTTATTATACTCATAAACCCATATCTAATACTAAGATATGTGATCCATGCCCCCACTCAATGCAAGAAATCCAATATAGGTTGCAACTAGACGATCCACTAAGGATTATCCTTTTTTCATGTAGACCATTTTTATGTTGTTACGTTGTGTTATGAAATTAAACTATTGTATGATGTGCCTTGTTGGGTTTCACTTTTCATTTTTAATTCTTGTAAGTAATCAGTGATACAGCAATAGCACTTAGACTTATATACAGCTTCATAGTGCTTTACAGAGTCAACATATTACTGCCAACAATCTGGCTCCTCATTTCATCTACCTTAGAAGAAGTCAAACTTGACCCAGTCATGATCAAAGGAATCAACCTCCTGGGAGTAGGCAGCGTTAGCTTGCAATACTTCATTCTAACCACTAGATTACCAGGGCTCCATAATTCTTTATGTTGCAGGAAAATATTTTGGCACATATGTTAACAGCACCACTAAAACATATTCTTCCTTAGGCATGAATATAAACCAGAGAAACTTCCTTCACATTCTTTTGAAATTGATCATGAAGATGTTGACAAGGATGAAGTAAGCATATGACTGTATACTTTCTCTTTATCATTCCCAAATGTTTTCAATGCCCAAATCAGGCAAGGTCCAAATCCCCAACAGCGTCATGTGATGTGGCTTAGGAAGTATGCCTTCTTTGTTACAGCTCTGCCTTTGGAAAAGCAATCCACCCAAAACATTTTGGCTTACCCCAAAGACCAGTTTTTCTCCAACACTGAGTCCAGGATGTTCATGAAACCCAGGGCGGAATTACATGATATATGTTCCATGTGGGTTTTTAAAATTTATTTTTGCTCTAAGTTTTGTTGTTGTTGATTCAGAATTCCACTGGTAGATAGATAGATATCATAAATTTGTTGAATATATAAATACATTTTCAGTTTTTGAAAGGAAACACATTTTCTAAAGAAAATTATAATATAACAGATCTGAGAGGTGTTACCATGATTGGAAAGTGCATAACTAAAAAATTTCTACATGTTCTGACTTTTTGTCTTGTGGGGAAAAATTTCAAAGGGTATTAATGTCTTTAAATCAGGATACAATGTCTCACTCATCTTCGAAAGGCGGTGGAGGAGGAGGAGGAACTGGAGTTTTCAAATCTGGATGGCTTTATAAAGGGAATTTTAACAGCACAGTAAATAATAGCATTACAGTTCGGGTAAGAAAATTACTGTTATTTTCTATTGTAAAAGGAGACCAATGTTATTTTGTGTTGGCAAAACAATCAGAAGAAGCCTAATATCAAATTCCTTTTCATTGTTTAATATCTATCCTCTGACTTAATTCTCATCATAATTTTTTTTCTTTGTATTTTCACTTGTTTGCTTAGCTCCAATATGTAATTAAAGAAACTATGTTTCAGCAGTAATATGAGCTTTTGCCTGGACATAAGCTGTATTAAACTCCATGGATGGTTCAAAGAAAACATGCATACTGTTGCAGTGTAAATGACATTAAAGTGGCTAGTTCCATTGTCGTTCAAAGATTATTGTTCTTTATGATTATTAGTGGTGTTTCATTTTCTGTTTTCTATGAATTAGGCATCTGGTCAGAAATAATTTTTGCCACAGCCAATTCTGTTTTTATTTTCACATAGTCGTTCAAAAAGCGCTATTTTCAACTGACACAATTGTCGGACCACTCGTACATAATGAACTTTTATAAAGATGAAAAGATCTCAAAAGAACCCAAAGGCTGCATCTTTTTGGATTCCTGTACAGGGGTGGTACAGGTAAGTCAACACTTTTCGAAATATTGATAGTTTTACTGTATGAAATATCTTTATTGTGTCTGCATTTTCTCCATTTAATTTTAATAGTTATTTGCTCTTGAAGACTACAATCCTTATACATATCACTTCTCTTCTAAATACATTGTACCATATGCTATATTCAGAACCTCTCATTGTTCCCTGTGCTCATTCCCAGCTTTTCATTGCAAAAATCAAATCTAGTATTCATCCTAGTTGATTTTTCCATGTGTATAAATAAAAAGACTTGCAATTATGCCACATACCAAAAACAAACAGGGCTTTTTTTCCAAGCAAATATTCATAAATCAAATTTTCATTTTTTCAGTCTCTGAACAACTTTCTGTATTTTAATCTTCTTCCACTTATCCATCCTTGTCATCTAACAGAATAGCTATATTTCCCAGACTGTCTCTATTCAGAATGTTGAACAATATGTTCCAAGATTCATCTTCTTTCATTATCACCATTTCTTAGAGTACAGCAACCTATGAATTTTTGCTCCTTTAACTGGAATCTTAATATATGAAATGAAATATATCTTAAAATTGCCAGTTTGGCTTTTCTTTCATGAACAAAATTTCTCATGACATCTGAAATATACCACATGATGCTTTGTTTTTGAATGAGAAGTTTAATATAGCTCCTTAGTCTAAAAAAAAATAAACTTGCATTTTTGTTATTGAATGGTTGAATGTTTGAAGTTAATATCAAGTTTGATTCTGGCAGAATAGTAATTCTGAGAGAGACTTCAAACACAAGATCTGCTTTGCTTTATCTGAATCCCAATAATAGAAAAGCCCTTTTATACAAACCAAAACCAAAACCCTTTTCTCACTATTTTCCTCTTTAGTTCAAAAGTCCAGCTTTTGTTTGTATTGCTGCTCTCTGTTAGGGAATAAAACTGGAATTCTGTTGAATTATCCATGCTGTTTTGCTGTGAGTTTTGTTAGCTGATAGAATTGAACAGAATACTTCATTGGCCAAGTGTGATTTGACACACAAGGAATTTGTCTTGGTGTAAATACTCTCAGTATACATAAAAGAAAAGATACATTCATCAAGAGTCAAGAATCATAAGGTAAACACTTAATGATAGTCATAGGGTACAATCAAATCATACTAGGAAACAGTCAATATAAATCGTAAGGATACAAGCGACAAAGTTACAGTCATACAGTCACAAGTGGGAGGGGATGGGCAATAAGGAGTGATGAGAAGATTAACAATAATAGTAGTGCAGACTTTGTAATAGTTGAACAGTGTTGAGGGAATTATTGGTTTAGCAGAGTGATGATAGCTTTCAGAAAAAAGCTGTTATTGTGTCTAGTTGTTCCGGTGTGCAGTGCTCTGTAGCATCATTTTGAGGGAAGGAGTTGAAACAGTTTATGTCCGGGATGTGAGGGGTCTGTAAATATTTTCACAGCCCTCTTTTTGACTCGTGCAGTGTACAGGTTATAGATTGAAGGCAGGTTGGTAGTAATTGTTTTCCTGCAATCCTAATTATTGTCTGAAGTCTGTATCTGTCCTGTTGGGTTGCAGAACCAAACCAGACAGTTATAGAGGTGCAGATGATAGACTCAATAATTCCTCTGTAGAACTGTATCAGCAGCTCATTGGGCAGTTTGAGCTTTCTGAGTTGGTGCAGAAAGAACATTCTTTGATGTGCTTTTTTGATGATGTTTTTGATGTTAGATGTCCTTTTAAGGTCATGTGATATAGTAGAACCTAGAAATTTGAAGGTCTCTACTGTTGATACTGTGTTGTCTAGTATTGTAAGAGATGGTAGTATGGGACAATTTCTTCTAAAATCTACCACCATTTCTATGGTTTTGAGTGTGTTCAGTTCCAGATTGTTCCAGTTACACCACAAGGCAAGTTTTATAACTTCCTGTCTATATGCTGATTCGTTGTTGTCTTGAGTGAGACCAATCACTGTTGTGTCATCAGCAAACTTCAGTATTTTAACAAATGGATCATTTGAGATACTGTCATTGGTATATAGGGAGAAGAGAAGTGGACAAAGCATATGGCCTTGGGGGGCCCCTGTGCTGATTGTACACATATCAGATGTGATTCTGCCTAGCTTCACCTGCTGTTACCTGTCTGTTAGGAAGCTTATAATCCACTTCCAAGTGTGTTCAGGAATCGCTAGTTGGTTTTATTTACTTAGAATAATGTCTGGAATGATGGTATTGAATGCTGAACTGAAGTCTACAAAGAGGACCCTTGCGTAGGTATTTGGAGATTCATGGTGTTGTAGGATGTAATGCAGAGCCATGTTAACAGCATCACCTGTCGATGCTTGGTATGCAAACTGCATGGGATCTAACAGCTGATCCATGATGGTTTTCAGGTGGGACAGCAGAAGCCTTTGAAAGATTTTCATAACTACAGATGTTAGAGCAACTGGTCTGTAGTCATTCAGTTCCTTGATGGAGGGCTTCTTTGGCACTGGGATGATGGTAGAGCATTTGAAGCAGGAAGAAATATAGCACATCTCTAGTGATCTATTGAAGATTCGGGTGAAGATGGGGGCCAATTGGTCAGCACAGACTTTTAAGCAAGAAGGAGTTATCTTGTCTGGTCCTGGTGCTTTTCCTGGCTTCTCTCTGTGTAATAGATCTTGCACTTCTTTTTCTGTGATCACCAGAGGTTGTGAGCCCAAGGGGTTGGGGCTAGTTGTAGGAGGCTTGGCTGTTGTTGGTGTTTTTGAGATGTGGGTTTGGGAGATAGGTGGCTGTAGTTTCCTTTCAAACCTGCAGTAAAACAACCTAAACTTATTCTTATCACCCGGTGTGGGTCTACGTGCTACTTTAAAAGAGTTCTCGGTAAAATGGCTCAGTCTGATTATGTGATTAAGAGACTTTTGCGATAATTCTGGTGTGCATATAGAAATCAGTGTGCATAACCATTTCTCATTCAATTACACAGAAAAGCTACACAAATAGCTTTTTAACACTTGCCTAATGAGATTTTCCAGATCATGTCCACATTTTAAAACTACCCTATTTGCCTTTGCCAAATGGAGAGAAAAGATACAAATATTTCCTGGTCCCATGCATTGCCTCTGATTCATTACAGTATGTAACTTAGTTATAGCTGGTATTCATAGCTTGCAAATACATAAGACGTAATACAGGTTTTATCTAGTTTGCTTGTAAAAATTCTTTATTCTAACTGCTAAAAATGATGGAATTTTGTAAAAAAGCCCAAAGGGTCTTATGCTCAAAAATTGTTTTTTTTTTCTTTCTTCTTTAAACAATGCACAATTATTTATTTAGTACTTAATTTTTATATTACTGAAAGTACAACATCCTTAGCAGTACATAGTAAATCAAATATAAATCAAATGCACTATACTTGATGCCAAGCCAGTTAGAGCTTTATAAATTAAAACCAGCAACCAGTACTTTAAATTGCACCAAGAAATGTTTTGGAAACTGCCTAGCCTATAATACCACCATAACCCATTACTGATGTCGACTGCTAGTCATTAAATAGTGAAAATCCATTTTTACAGCATATACCAAAGGATAGTGTGGTATATCATTTAATTCTATAGTTTATTATTATTAAGAAAGGTTTTTTTTTATCCTGTTAAGAATTGGATAACATTCATTTTAAAAGCCTTTAGGCTGATACCTTAACAAAAATCTTTTCTTCAGTTTCTCAATTTTATTTCTGCAGTGAAAGATGCTTTAGTTTTGCTGTCTTCTTTTCAGCATGCTTTATTATTTTTCAGATATTCTCTATTACCATTTTTGTGTTTCCTTTATAGTTAAAAGTAGTAGAAATGGACTTTTATGTCTCTTATTAAATCATTAAATTAACATGATGACCATATTTAATTAATTTGATCAAATCTTAATTACATTTAAATTAAGTTTAATATTTTTGTCCAAATCTATCTTATTTTTCTCCAGATCTTACCCACTTCTTGGGGTATTAACTCTTTCACAGTTCTAAAGGACCTTGTATCCATAGTTGATCCACATATTATCAGAAGAACTAGACTAAAACAAACATGCAGTATAAAAATAAAAGAAGAGCAATCATTCAAATTAGTGTGTGGTTTATGGAATGGGTAATTCCATCTCTAATTTAAACTGATCCAAGTTTGGGGTAGCTGCTGCAGCCTATCTTATGTAGTATTTCTGACATTCTTTTTGCATGTTCTAATGTTGAAGTTTAAATTAAATGTGGGAAATAGCTCAGTTCTCTTTTCAAAAATGCTTTTCAGAAATTAACATAGCTGCAGAAGGAAACATTTTGCTAAATATTTGGGAATGTGAAACTTTTGTGTTGCATTTTTTTATTCCTTTAAAGATGCTAACTTCTTGCTACATTATATTTATAATATGCTATACGAAAATACATTTTTTAAAAAAAAAGTTCAATCACATTCTACTGTTGAATTTGAACTATTTCATAAACATGAAAAACATTTGAAATAGACAGTATAGAATACATATTAATTGTATATGTTTTGGAATGCTGTTTATGCATTTGTTTATAGATTGACCAAGTCTTGGTTCCTTTCAGTTATTGTGTTTTCTTCTTTATCAGTTTCTTTATGATATTCTCATTAGACAGGTCATTTATTATAATTCCTTTCTTCTTTGAAATTGGAATGGATAGTCTTTGTTTACAGTATTAATCTTCAAATAAGCTTGACAGATTTAATTTTATTTTTACTGTCAAAATGTTGACATTTCTTTAAAAAATAAACACACTTCATGTTAAATATGAGGGATATGCTTTATACTGTAGTTTTACAGATACTTTTCAGATTTTATTTGCAGATTTTACTTGTCTTATATTTTATTGTAATGGACTTTGTTGGTTTAAGTTCTTTTGATGTTTTGCAAGCAGATATAAACCATACAGCTAAAATAAAAATTCCTTAATAGGTTAGAGACAATGTAGGCATATTTAAATGCGGTATCTGCTATCCCGCATCAGATGGGCGTCTCATGATAGGGAGCGAAGGAGAGAGAAACGACAGGAGACGAAGTTCCTCGCGATGAGTGCGCCCAGAATGGCTGGGTACAAGCTCTTTTATTATGCTCATTCAAAAGAGGGTGATTGTTTATTCAGAACCTAGGTTAAGCCTAGGTCAGACGGAATATACAAATTTAACAATGACTCAAACAACAGCAGGATATTAGGACAGACAGGATGGCAGGAATTATATTTGATCAGGATATTACTTCTTTACCAAGCTGCATGCCAGACAATGTAATCCCAAGTGAATAAACCATTTCTGCAAATGTTTGACTCCTTGTCTCTATACGTGCCCTGTAAAAGGTCACTGAGAAGACAGAAGCTTAATGATTACACGTGAAATGATACAATGTTGAAATGTCTGAATGATCCATAGTTGCATTGATATACAGTTGCAAACACATAAACGATACATAGTTACAACATCTCCTCTGTTTTTATTTTTTATGACGAGTCTTCTTCCTTGTCCAAGAAGACAGGAACCTTTTTTCTGAAATGTTCACCGTCCCAGTCATCTAGGCAGGAGTGCGATCCGTCAGCGTCAGGGTTGTCCAAGGAGCGGTAACTCAGCAATGACATTTTTTCATCCGGTGTTAAGGGCTTAACATGAGTTTGCAATAACACATTAACATTAGCAGTTATGGAGGATAATTGATTTTTCAAAAATTGCAATATTCTGTTAAAACAACAAGGTCCTATAATACATATTAATATAATGATTATTAATGGTCCTGCCAATGCAGTTATAAGGGTTGTAAGCCATGGTGAAATAGAAAACAAGCCTTGATACCAATTATACATGTTTAACCTTTCGTTTTCTCTGTCTTTTAAGTGTTTTTCTAATTCCTTCATAGAATCCAACACAATCCCTCTGTTATCAGCATAAAAACAACATTCTTCTTTAAGCGCAGCACACAATCCCCCTTGTTTTAAAAATAACAGATCTAAACCTCTGCGATTCTGCAAGACCACTTCTGAGAGGGAAGTCAAGGAGTTTTGCAAAGCTGTAATTGACTTCTCAATTCGTAACAAATCATCATCAATGACTGAACCTAGAGCTGTAATTTTTTGTTCAGAGACAGCTAGTCCTGCAATGCCTGTGGCTGCGCCCGTGGTGCCCAGAGCAAGCAGTAAACCTAGAGTGAGAGTACTAATAATTTCCCGCTTTGCTCTGAGGGGGTATTCCATGGGTGCCTGTAGGGATATAAAATCATCAGAGTTATACACGTTAATTTTTGGTACAAGCCATACTTGAATGCAAAATGATTTGGATTTAATAAGTTCATCCCCATAGACACATGCTGTGAGACCGGTGGAACAAGCCCAGACAGAGTTGTTGCCAGGGATAAAATACATTCCTTTCAGGTGTGATGTTAAATTTCCTCCTGAAGTGGTGTAGACTGCAGAGTATCCTCCGATGGTGTGGAAGCGGCCAAGGCGGTTCTTAGGAAGATATACATTACAATGATAGCCATTAGAAACATTATGACAATATTGTGAGTAATTGGATGGAATATTTCCTAAGCAACAACCAACTCCAGTGATGGAAGAAACAGTAATAGTGGAGTTCCTCCAACGGCAACGTTCGTCTGATGTGGAATTAGCAATGGTTTCTTGGGAAGTGATGGCTTCGTAAAAAGGTGGAGAGGCAGAAATACAAAGCCAACATGTGGAGGCAATTGATGAGTTTGAAGAGTTCAGCAAGGCATAGGAAGCTTTGATCATTGGAATCAATGGGTTAACTCCCTGTGTTATGGGTTGCAAGAATGGGGATTTAATAACCTTTTCATGTGGTCCCACCGGGTTAGAACGAGGGAGTTCAATGTGACGTTGAATGTAAAAAATATTTCCATAATGCTTTTCTGGCCAGACTCCTTTTAGGCGGGCACCCCATTTCAAGCCAGTGTCCCATAGAGTACTTTTCTTGCCTTGGTCCATGAACCTTATGGTTACCGGGTTGCATTTGGGTAATTTTTTATCACTGCATGGAATGTCCCATGTGGTGCGAGTGACAGTAATGAGATCACCCTTAGTGCCCGGATCCCAATAAATATGTCCAGTTGAAACACATGACCAGGCTTTGCAAAAGTAATCCGATGACCCCCCGCAGTCAAGAAGTCGTTGGGCAGGGGTCTGAGTGTTGGAAACGGGCTGTCCGGGGCATGCATAAAACCTATATTTATTTACCACTCTATGACTAGGCTCAGTTGGATGAGAAGGTGAGTTGTAGGCGGTGGAGCCTACAAGCATTTCTGCCAAATCAAATTGAAGTGGTGGGTAGAAATCATCTATGCGAGAAGAATTGGTTGTAGAGCTTAAAGGAATGCCTTGAAAATCTTTTATAGTCCAAGTAATATTATATTTTCTATGAGGCTTCTGTGGATCGTCATGGACAGTTCTTTTGAAGCGTTGTTTGTTGACAGGATCAGAGTTTGGGTATATAAAAGCATTACAAGTAGGAAAGAGGACTATGGACAAGTTAGTTGTAGAACATTTAAGAGATGAAAAGGGAATGCAATTAGTAGAAAAAGGATAATAATTACAATAATGACAATGAAGATTAATTTGGTCATTCATCAAGGATGTTAATTGGGTTGGAGGAACCCATAATACAAGAGAAGGACATTTAGGTCCCCCTATATCTAGCTTGAATAGAGGAAAAGATTTTAAGGTTCTTTTCCATAGGAGGAGTAAGGAAGGAACAAAAGAGCGAGTAATAGAGTGTTCTGTAAACAAAACAGAAGTGACAGAGTGAAAGTTATGGGTAGCATTTTCATGACGTACCCTCATAGAACAAGTATAATAGCCTTCTGTTAATGAAGTGGCTTTAATATGCATAATCTTTTGACAGGAAGCATAGGTTTTGTTGAAGTATGTGTAAATGTAAGGAGATAGATTTAAGGGAAGATTATTATGCCAACAGACAATAGGACAGTCATTATCATAATTAATAAAGCGAAATTCTTATGTGGTCCAATGACCATGTTGAACAAAGGTATAAGTAGGATATGAATAAGGTAGAAATTGCAAAGAGGATATAGGCAAGAATACCAGGAAGAGTTTAAGATGCAGATGTAGCAGAGGAATTCCCATGATAGGGTCTTACCGCCCGACCAGGGACCCAGCAAGTGGTTTTGTCTGGTAGTAAAATCGTAGCGTAGCCTCGTCCCCAGGTGAGAAGCTCAGCAGGACCCTGCCAGGTGGGATCTGGCAATCTGCGATAATGTACCAGAGGTCTGTTAGGAGGGGGTGAAGGGGAGGAAAAATGACATGAGGCAGCAGAAGTAGGAGGAATGCCAGTCAGATTAAGAAAATTTAAAGTGTAAAGACAGATGTTAAGAGAATTTTGCAATGCTGGGAGGTTGGGAGGTTTTTCCCGCAGCGAATAGCGATCAAGAGCACGTTTCAGAGATAAGTGAGCTCGTTCCACAATAGCCTGCCCCTGGCTGTTATAGGGAATCCCAAACTTGTGAGTTACATCCCATCTATTACAGAAGTCCTGGAAAGCAGAACTCGTATAGCCAGGTCCATTGTCTGTTTTGATTTCTTTTGGACGTCCCAGCGAGGCAAAGGTACGAATTGAATGATTGATGACATGTTTTACAGCTTCTCCCCTTTGAGGAGTAGCCAGAATAAATCCTGAATATGTATCGATGGAAACGTGCAAATATTTCCAAGGTGCAAAAGGTGGATACTGAGTTACATCCATTTGCCAAATTTCACAAGCTTTCAATCCTCTAGGATTTACTCCTATGGGAATGGAATGTCCTTACTTACTACATGTGGGGCATTGTTGAATAATGGCAGCAGCTTCTGCCTGAGTTAGAGAAAATTGTTTTTGTAATGCTTTTTTATTTTGGTGAAAATAGTCATGGCTTTGTGCTGCTGTCAGATTACAAATTAATTTACCTGATGCAGCTGCATCTGCCACCTTGTTTCCCTCCTGCAAAATGCCAGGAAGAGGTTGGTGGCTCCTGATATGTGCTACAAAGAATGGATGCCTACGACTGTTGATACATTGTTGTATAGGAATCATCAATTTTAACAAAGGAACAGATATGCTAGGAGATAAATAGGCTTGATATATATTTTTCAAAATCTGAGAAATGTACAAGGAATCAACTATTAAATTAAAAGGAGCTTTTTGAAACTGTTGAAATGCAATAAGAGATGCAGCAAGTTCTGCCTGTTGAGTAGAAAATTGCGGAGGGGTAATTTTAGTTTTCCACTCTCCCTCCTGGTTCCATGCACAAGCACCCTACACTTTCCCCCCATCTGCATAAAGCGTAGGTGCATCTACTAATGGAGATATTGAGAGAGGGGATTGCCATTCAAAAGGGAGAGTTTTAAGAAAAGTGAAACGTGGGTCTGCTGGTAAATGGCAAGAAGTTTGCCCTGGCCATTCTTCTAAAGCGTATTGTAGTTCTTCTGAATTACACCATAGCATTTCCCACGTGGTCAGTGAGCAAGGAGTGAATATTGAAACAGGCTCACATCCCATGAGTTGTTTACATCTTTGTCGACCTTTAAAGATCAACTGGGAATATGCAGAGGCTTTACTGGTGATTTTCGTCCGTGGGGTGTGAGACAAATGAAGCCATTCTAAAATCAGAACCTGTGTTTGATGAGATTGCATTATAACAGCTGTAGGTCTTTGAACAGTATTTAGTAAAGCAATTGATAAAGGGCAATTCTCTATAGCTCGATCCACCCATCGAGTAGCCAGTGAATGAGAAACGTCTTTTAATGCCTGCAACTGCTCTTTATTTAGAATGATAACATCAGAAGGGGCTTTACCTTGTGTGAGAGCATTAAAGAGAGGAGCTAATGTAGCTGTGGTCAAACCCAAATAAGGACGTGTCCAATTTAAGGTTCCTAGGAACTGTTGTAAGATCACAAGTGTGGGTTTTGGGGAAAGTGTTGGGAGGGGAAGGGAAGGAACAGCAGCTGAAGCAAGTAACTTGTGACCTAAATAGGAAAAGGGTGGTTTGGATTGTATTTTTTCTGGGGCTATTGTGAGACCTGCTTTACTTAGAATGGAGGTCAGGCACGGCAGAGTTTTTAATACCGTGCCCTTTGGGCCAGGTGCAGATACCAATATATCATCCATGTAATGATAGATTAAAAAATGAGGATATCTGTCCCTGTATGGTTGCAAGGCTAAATCCACAAAAAATTGGCACATAGTTGGACTGTTTAACATGCCTTGTGGTAAGACTTTCCATTGATATTGTTTGGTAGGTCTCTGATTATTTAAAGTTGGTACTGTAAAAGCAAATAATTTTCTATCTGACTGGTGTAATGGAATGGAGAAAAAACAGTCTTTTAAATCAATAATGATAAGGTCATACTCTTGAGGAATTATGTTAGGATTTGGAAGACCACATTGCAGGGGTCCCATTGGAAGGAGGACCGAATTCACAGCCCTTAAATCCTGAAGGAGGCGCCAAGCGCCATTTTTCTTTTTTATAACAAAAACTGGGGTATTATATGGACTCAATGAAGGTTCTAGATGACCTTTATCTAATTGTTCTTGAACAAGAGAATGTAAGTCTTCAAGCTTTATAGAAGGGAGAGGCCACTGATCAATCCACACAGGGTTATTGTGAGTCAGATGCAAGCGAAGCATGGTTAGTAAAGGGTAAGTTGTGCATTAAATTGTGACATAAGGTCTCTTCCCCACAGGTTAGTATACAGAGGAATTACAGCTGGTTTAATATAAGCAACACATTGAGACTCAGGGGAATGGGCTTTTACCCAGTTTCTGCTAATGCGAGTCTCCTGGAGTCCCCCCACTCCTCTCACTGCTGGTGCCACATCTGCAGGCCAGGTGTTTGGCCACTCAGCGGTTCGGATGACGGAAATATCCGCTCCAGTATCTAAAAGACCAAGAAAGGATCGACCATTCAATAAGAATGTTACTGTAGGTTTTGGTTGACTAATTGGTCTTTCAATTGCATAGAGTTGCTCTTGTTGTTGGTCTAAGAGCACAATCATTTTTGCCACAACATCCCCCTCATTTATAGTAACTTCTGTATTAGCTAGTACAGACAGACAGACATCAGACAATACAGAGGGATCATGCAGAAAAGGAGAGGCAAGAATACCTTGTTCAGCTAAATCCTTTACAGGAAAGACTAGCACTGGAATATTGGGGGGCATATGAAAAGGCTGAACAAGACATACAAAGAGAAAGTCAGTGACACCAGGAAGATAAGTAACAGTTTCATTAGCAACAAGATCGTAAGCGAAGGAAGAAAAGTTGCAATTTTCCGCAGCCTTTGTTGTGGGGCTGGCTGCCTGCCCCGTTTCTAGTTTCCCTGATTTAAAAAAGGTTTTTGGATGATTGCAGGGTTATTCTGTTGTTCATTCTTTTGGGCTCTGCACTGATTAGCCCAGTGATAGCCTTTTTGGCACCGAGGGCATGGTGTCTTTGGGCGAGCTACCTGGTTTCTTGACATATTAGCTCCCCCGCCCGGGGCTCTGCATTGGCTCTTAAAGTGACCGGGCTTGCCACAATTAAAACAATTGCCTATTTTGCGAGTGTTTTGTTGGGAAATGGGAAGAAGAGAGCTCATGTTCTGCTGTATGCCTTCAGTAATGGCTGTAGCCAGAGTAGACATGGAATGGGATGTGGTTCCTATGATTCGGCAGGCTGTAAGATAATCTGCCAGGGTGACATTTTTCTTATTAATTATTGGTTGCAAAACTTTCTGACAATCAGCGTTTGCGTTTTCATAGGCAAGTTTCAATTGTAATTCATTACAAGCCTCCTCATTATCAATTTGTCTCTCTAAGGCTTCTGTGAGATGGTTTATAAAGGAGGAAAAAGGCTCAGAAGGTCCTTGAATAACTTTAGAGAAAGATTTGGGTGTTAAGCCTGGGTTCCCCAACCAGGGTTAGGTAGACAAGCTAAACAGAATGTGCAGCGTTAGTCAGATAGGCACACAGATAAATGAGTGAGCTAAGTTTGTATGTTTATTAACATACAGTAAAAATAACAGATACGCTTGTGCTATCAAGAATATATTTTATTCCAGTATAAGTTTATAGCATAGTCAAAAACAGTCCTATATTCATTTACCATGTAGTCAGTCCATTCAGGGATATTCAGTTAGCAAAGTCCATGTAGAATATCCAATTGTCAGTTCTCATAAATCAGTCCGTTGTTGTCTCTCCCGTTCGAGCAATGCAGTCTTGCTTCCAAGCAGTAATCAGGGATCATCAAAGCCAGAGAGAGAGAGCGAGCAAGCTGTAGCCTTGCTACTTTTATATGGTTTTCATAACCACACCCACAGTTGCTGTTTTACAGTTAAAGCTGCATACACTAACTATGATTCATAGTTAGTATTTCACCTAAAACAGTTAGGGTGAACAATGTTATCCCTAACATTGGGCACACATCCTGCATTGTCAACTTTTCGAGCAGCGGCCAAAGCACAATCCTGTAGTATGGGGAAAGCAGCTGCGTCTGTGGCAGTCTGCTGGGCAATGGTAAGCATAGTGCCAGTACCATTAAGCATATCTAGAGTGACATTTGCCGGTAAGCCTCTAGCGGCTGCGGCTGCAGTACGCTTATGAAATTCTGACTCCCAGACCAAAAATTGTGCAGGCGTGAGGATCATGGCAAATAATGTACGCCAATCAGCATTTATTAAATCAGCTCCTGGTTGGGCTATTGATCCTAAAAGACCCTGTACATAGCGAGATTGAATACCATTTTCCTTGCAAGCTGCTTTTAAATCCTTAATTATTTTGTATGACAATGGGCTGTACAGAGGAGCTGGAGGATTGCCAATTTGTATGATAGGATAAAGGGAGGCAGCTGCAAGGGTGTCCTCATCCATCTCTCCTTCAGAAAAGGCTTGCTGAATGGCTTTTACAACACCCCCCCCCTTTTGGGGGGGTGGTGGAGGACACGAGAGCTCTCCTTTTAAAGAAGTGGATTGGATGGAGGGAGGCTCTCGTAAGGATTTTTGATCATTGGGAGCGGAGGGTTGAAGGACAGGAAAGTTATCACAACTTGGTGGAGGAGATTCAAATTCTATTTTATAATGGACTTTTAAAGCCTCCATAATTTTCCTCCAAGTGACCAAAATGCCAATAGGTGCACGAGGAGGATTATGGAGATAGTCACCAATTTTTTCCCAAATGGAGATTTTTAAGGACCCTTTCTCTGGATAAGTGGGACAATGTTGCCACACATAAGCCAATAATGTAGCAATAGGTTTAATTTTTACAGGCGAGCCCTTTAAATTAGCAGAATATTTAGAAGAAGAGGCAACTAACTCCCTCAATTCCTTCAGATGCTCTGTCTGTTGTTGAGAAAAGTTTCCGCCCATACTTACGAAAGTCGAGACCGTGTTTCAGATCCGATGATGTGCACAGCTCCCATCGAGCGAGTAAGATATGAGCGCATTGCGGCATATCCCCCTTAGGGAATCACGTCGGGGTCACCAGAATGCGGTATCTGCTATCCCGCATCAGATGGGCGTCTCATGATAGGGAGCGAAGGAGAGAGAAACGACAGGAGACGAAGTTCCTCGCGATGAGTGCGCCCAGAATGGCTGGGTACAAGCTCTTTTATTATGCTCATTCAAAAGGGGGTGATTGTTTATTCAGAACCTAGGTTAAGCCTAGGTCAGACGGAATATACAAATTTAACAATGACTCAAACAACAGCAGGATATCAGGACAGACAGGATGGCAAGAATTATATTTGATCAGGATATTACTTCTTCACAAAGCTGCATGCCAGACAATGTAATCCCAGGTGAATAAACCATTTCTGCAAATGTTTGACTCCTTGTCTCTGTACGTGCCCTGTAAAAGGTCACTGAGAAGACAGAAGCTTAATGATTACACGTGAAATGATACAATGTTGAAATGTCTGAATGATCCATAGTTGCATTGATATACAGTTGCAAACACATAAATGATACATAGTTACAACATTTAAAAAATAATAATTATTGATTCAACCATGCAAATGCTACCTAATGCTGTCTTGCAAACTGACATTTCTGGCTGATGTCTGGCCTGCTATTTCTAAATCTACTTTAGTTTCCTCTGTATCTTTCCATAGACAATGATTGTTGCAGGCATGGGGAAAAACATAAAACATCACCTTCCTTCTACTATATAAACTTACTCAGAGACTAGATTTTTTATCAGACTCTTTCATCCATATGCTTACCATGCAGAGACTCTAGGTTATAAAGTTAATATTTTGCTCTGGAACTCCTTTTTACATGTCGTTTCATTATTTTAGACAAATGATAACATTGGGGTTTTTTTGTCTTTGATATTCTATGATTAATTTTCAAACTTTTTGACTCATTTGAATAATATATAGTTTTATCTTGATTTTTAAAACTTTTTAAAAAACGTTTAAGCTTTGTTTATTTTATCCATATTTTTATTTGTACATGATCAGTTGATAAATACTGAAATAAACGTAAATAAAACAGTGAAAAATTCAGAACAGGAAAAGCATTTCCTCCTCCCCATCAATGATTTTGTCCTAGTAGCTTTTTTGTATCATTTATTTTAACCCACTGAAACTGATAACAATTGAAATGGAATTGTGAATATGAAAGACTGAGAAAATTGTACCAATTCAGTATTTTCCTAATGAACAGAATACTTTACTCCCAAAATTTAAAAAATTGTGGAATTCTTGCAATTTCTAACAAATTCGGAAATTTCAGACATTTTGGATTGTTTTCAAAGTTGGGCTACAAGTATAAAAAAAGGATAGAGTAGATCATTATGTTGCAATCTACCAGTTTTGGAACCAGCTTGTGAGAACTCTGGTGGTTCAGTTTGCCTTTCCTTTGCTATACTGTTAGATCAGTGTAGGGAAAGAAATACATAGGATCCAGCTGCTCTCTTCAGCTGGCAGCAGCTGAAAATATTTATCAAGTATCTAAGCAACTGTCTTACTTGAATAGTTTTACATGGGACTTTCCAACATGTTAAATTGAAACCATTTTTTTAGCAAATATTTGACAGTTCTGTGTTATAAAAAGCAGGTGAAAAACATACTATTATACCTGCCGATAATGTTTCAGACATGTGTTGTCTCTTAACAAAGCCACTGACTGCCCATGAAGCAGTAATTGGGAATCTGGGAGCCCTTAAATCAAGGACTTTTCAGAGGCAGTGCCAAGCCTTAAGAACCATGTAATTGTCAAGAGTACCTTGATAGAGAAACAACAAATCTTTTTAGGATTCAGATTTAGCCTGTTTCACCCAGTCCAGACACCTTCAGGCACTGGAACAAAACATCAAAGGAATGTCCTGCAGGTGTTTGGCATCAAAATTCTATTCAACACACATACGCGCACACAAATACACATTGTGCATGTGCTTGTGTGTGCATGTGGGAAAATATAGACTTAAAAATGTTTATATGTTGCTTTTCCAATGTTCAGAGAAAAGCTCAACTACTACAGTAATTTTGATGGAGAACTCTACAAGATTAAATGGATATGAAGAGGTGCATACCATCTGGCTTCTCTGCCCTCTTTTAACATTTAATAGTTATTGTTTGTCACCAGGCACACTGGCATATTTCTGAGTATTACCACATTTCCCTCCAGAAAGCTTCTAGAGCAGTGGTCCCCAACCTTTTTTGTATCAGGGACCGGTTTCATAATTATTCATTCTTCCACGGACCGATACCTGAGTAACACGAGACTCCACCATCATCAGGACGGCTCTTTGTTTGAAGCAGCCCCCCCTTCGACGAAATTAAGGTGCGAGGATTCCTTCAGCACCCAAACGCCACTTTCCAATCAAAAACTCGGAAGCACTTTCCAACCGAAAACCCGGAAGCAACCGAAAACCCAGAAGCGCTGTCGAAACAAGATGGTGGCACCCAAGTTTTGCAGCCCGGTACAAAATGATCCACGGAGACCAGTGGTTGGAGACCCTGGTTCTACAGCACTCTCTCTCTAAGCTGAATATATCCGACAGAGTTGCTATTGACAGAATACAGAATAATAGAGGTTTGAGAATAGGCTGACCCCTTCACAAATATTGAAAGATTGCTATCATGTCACCCTTAATCCTTTACTTTATTGTATTAGACATTCTCAGTTTCCCCAACCATTCATTGTACAGTTTAGCCTCCAGCCCCTGGTATAATAATTATCCAGCCCCAAAATAATTATCTTTGTTGCTCTTTACATTCTTTGTAGAATTTTAACATGTTTTTTCTTTTGTTATGACCAAAAACTGGATGTAGTATTCCAGGTGTAGTCTTATGCCAGTGCAGTATAAAGTGGTACTAACATTTCACATGATCTTGATACTATCTCTCTGTTGATGCAGCCTAGGCCTGCATTAGATTTTTTGGCAGCTGCTGCACACTATTAGCTCATATGAATGCTAGCTTAAATGCTAGAGTCAAGAATGGTATATAAGTATAATTGTGTCTTTTCTTCCTTGTCTTTAGCCAAGCATAGCCAATTAATGTCAATCAAATAATGTTCCTGTACATCTTATTTATCAACTTTTCCCATGAAATAATGTACTTCAAAAAAGTCTTACCAGTTTCCAGTAGAAACATAAAATAAGAAAGTTTGCTATGCCCTTAAATAAATTTTGAATATAAAAAAATTACAATAATTAAATATCTATGACAAAATATCTGATTTACTTTTATGATGACACAGAATCATTTTTTTTACCCTGTGTTGCCTCTGGAATTGAAAATAGTAAATAATACCAAGCTGCCAAAAAATTCCTTAGACCTTCATTAACAGATAAACAGTTCTAAGTAAATAACTTTTTCCAGATGGAAATATAGATTTTCTGCCTTCTGCTGAATTGCTTTGAGAATATTTTTAGTTACATTGCATTTAGTGCAGCAAAAAAAATAGGATGTCTGGCTTTTATGCATGTCTGTATGTGAATCTCAAGTAGTATTTGAATTCTTGAGATTTTTTTTTTAACCTTCAAGAAAGTAACATAGACAAAGATTTTTTCTGTTTCTTCTGAATAACATAACATGAAGGGAAATAATCTGAACACAGATTTAAAGGGAGCTCTTTCTTTGGAGTTTTTGCTTGGAAAGAATATTTGCATAAGATAACAAGGGCTATAAAGAAGATGATTATAAGGTTTTCAGTAAAATCATCAAACAGATTAATTAAGGCATTATAATATCAACAGTTATCATTGTTTCTATATTTCTATCTAAAATAGTAGCATGTGTTGCTTTGCTTTTATGTATTTCAATGTTTGTTTTCTATTTTCTTGACTAAATGAAGTTATTTTAGCACTCCTCTGAATACAGCTTGGTATGCCTAAAGTTAATGAGTATGAATTCATCTGTGTCTTCAGAGTTATAAATATAAACCAGTCTAAGCAAGAGTGGGTACGATCTCAGATACTGTAGTTCTTTCTCCTTGATAAATTCAATTCAGCAATATACTAATCAGAAAAACTCTTTGATTAACATTTTAGATAATATGATTGAAATCTTAGTGGTAGAATTACTATATTGAACATTCCAAAAAGAAGACATTTGGGAGTGAAAAATGCATCATTTTTATATCACAAATTATGGTATTTAAGCACACACAAACACACCACAATAAATACTTTTAACTTAGATATATGTATATGTATCAGTATGTATGCAGGAAAAACATATGCACACGCATGCACATGCTGCTGCTAAAGCCCCTGTCCCACTACACCAACGGATGCAAAGAGGATGTAAAACGTTAAAAAACGTTGGTAAACGCTATGCATCCGTTGTGTACTCATTGCATACGTGTTTCATATGCTCTATCCTTTGAGCATCCATCCACTGAGATTTCATCCACTCAAGAAGTTTTGAGCTGCACAAAACTTTGTGAACGGATGAACTTTCCGCTGTGTACAATGTAAATCCGTGACATACGAGCAACAAACGTTCTATGTCCGTTTATCATCCATTAAACATCCGCTGTATCTTCTCTGCATTCTCTGGGCATCCCCTCAACTCACATCCACTGCAGCTGAAAACAGAAAGAGGGAGGAAACAAAAGGTACACAGAACGTCTACACAGCGTTAGTAGCACGGAAATAGAAAGGATGAGCAGTGAACGGTGTGCATCCTATATACATCCTCTAGGCTTCCTATGAACATCCGTTTAACATCCCCACTACATACTACCCACGTCCGTTCTTTTCCTTTCTTTTCCGTTCTGTTTATGCAAAATTTTGCTACTTTTTGGAACGGATGACAACGGATGGAGCACCCCCAAAATTTTGCTCGTCCGCTGCGTCCTTTTTGCATATGTTTTGCATCCGTCGGCCAGTGGGACTTAGCCTTTATGTGGTAAATACTGAATGATATCATACTAAACTTTCCATGACAATATAAGTCATCTATTTGTGAAATAGAAAGGAGAGGGCTTTTTGTGTTCTCCCACTTCCACTATAACTCCTGAATTACAAAATCTCCTCCAAAGAACTTCTGCTTCTGGTGCACATCTGAAGTAAACCCAGGAATAGAAAGGAAGAGATTGCAGAAATCAAATAATCTTCATGTTCCGTTTACCAGAATGGAGTCATTCATTTCTCTGAGAACATTATTGATATATTCTATTTATAACATAGCTAGCCTTCACAAACAAAATTAATAAAATTAGGAAACAAAAAATGTTCTGTTCAAATGGCATTAAATTTGTATATATTTGTATGAGTGTGAAAATATTCTGGTGTGCCTAAATGAATCATATTTCTAAAGGAGCATGCATGAATAAGTGGCTTTGGTGCTGCACAAAAGAGCCTCTTTAAATTGACCTCAGCCCCACAGAGGAATCTTACCATAATCTCCAGAAATCTACCGCTACAAACCCCCACCTAAAAGCACACCACCATCACCAGGAGGCTGATTATTTCTAATAGCACAAGCAGATTTGCAGGTTCATCATCTCAGTCCTCCAAGTAAATTTCAAGATGGGGAAGACAAGCAGCTAGCAAAAGGATGTGGTTGCTTTATCACAATGTTTTTAATCTTGACAACTTTAAGTTGTGCAGATTTCAACTCTTACAACTCTTTTGGAAGTTGAAGTTCACACATCTTAAAGTTGCCAAGGTTAAAAAACACTATTTTATCCAATAGGAAGTTATCAGACTCTTGGCTGGTTTTTTTTAAAATTATCAACAAATATGATAAGATAGAGATTTAGAACCCATAGAAAGGACATGTCTAGGAAAAAATAGATGAAGAGTATAAATGGTATGGGTCCTGTGGAAAAAAAAATACAAAAGAAAACAACAGTGCATATACAAAGATAAAGTTAGTATGTTTAAACATCCTTTATATACCATAATCAAAACATTTGCAACATTTGCAAGTTCCAGTCCTGTTTGTACAAGGCTTTGGAAAACACACTATTGAATTCATGTCCCTATGTTAAAGGGTCTTTTTTTTCATCAGAAGTCTTCCTATTCGTAAAATGCATAACAGTTAAAGAAAATATTCACTATTTCAGTGAGGATTATCCAAAATAACATATTAACATTTTCCAAATGGAAGTATTTAATCATTTAATATGGAATTTGCCATATTTCACTGCTGTAACAATTCTTTCTTTCTTTCTTTCTTTCTTTCTTTCTTTCTTTCTTTCTTTCTTTCTTTCTTTCTTT
>BLBF01000040.1:37334886-37353474 GCA_015471245.1 Laticauda colubrina
ATATATATATATATATATATATATATATATATATATATATATATATTCTAACTTATCTATAATACCTATCATTTATCTACTTCTTATCCATTTACCTATCGCAGTGATTGTATATCAGAAAATTCTTATCATTGCAGTACCTCACAGAAACAGAAAAAAGTGTTCAAGAATGTCGGAATGTAGATCGGCTAAACCTTTTTTCTTTAGACCCTGACATTGCTGTAAGTAAAGTGTTCCTTTTAATTGCCAAGAAAGATTCAATACAAGCAAATAGCATAGTGCATTAATTACTAGCCATGTAATTTTAAATGCTTTTATTGCATATATTTCTAATTTAAGTCATTCTGTATGGCTAGCTTCAAAGGCTAGAGATTTACTCTTGACTGATCATACATCTGTATTCCAAAACAGCCTATTTTCTTCTACACTTGTAAGATGCTTTGTATATTGATTTCAAAGAGCTAATTATCTCAATGTCCAATTCCAGAGCTTGAACACTCAAAGAAAGGAGTTCACAGAAATGGATCGATTGCTCAGACCCTTTGAAGAGAAAGAGACAAAGCAAATCATGATAACGTGCAAATCCCTTAGTCTCAATCTTCAAGCTTGTGTTTCTGATAATGAAAATGATCCAGTTACCAATGTAAGTCTGAAGCAGGTTGCAGAAATCTATGCTTCTCCAGTGAGACTCAGCATGCTTTAAATATCAGTTACTGGGAGGAATAGGGAAACTTCTCTATGTGAACTTTCCAGAAGCACTTTAGCAAGAACAGTGGTCATTTTGTCTGATCTAGCAGGGATTTTATGTCCCTTTGTTTTTTTCTGGTAAACAGATTTCCCAAAGGTGCTTTTTCAAGAGGCAACTGGACTTTCTGGTTTTTCATCAGTGATGTTTGGCTTCTCATCAAAGAAGCTTCTTCAGCTTCTTTCTGCTGAGGGACCTTGGCATGAGCAACAAAAGATCAAATTATTCCAATATATAATCTAATATCTAATAACATTCATCATAGTTGATATAGTTTTTCCACAGAATAATTTCTGGATTTTACACTAAAATGACAAAAACCCTGACATCTGTTGGACAAATGGGTTGTTTGCTGTAAACAATGTAAATAAAAAATGGGGAAAATCTGAGTACTTCTAAATATATCACTTGTCAAAATATATAAAAGAAAATGTAATGGATGGAACTGCTTAAATTATGAGCAATTTATCTTACATTGCTTTTGGCCAATGTATTGATTTCATTCATTGGCAGATAGCAGCAGATATGTTTTAAAGCCTAGTTTTGCTAGGAAATAAATAAATAAAGGCAGAAAATAATTCCAGAATGAGAGTGGGAAAAGGACATAAATGAGTAGTGTTGAGGTAATTCCCCATTAGGAGAATGAGCGCATACAGGGAGACATATTGAGAGTAGTGTTTGAATAATACACACACAACACACAGATACACTGTACAGTAAATGTAGGTTTTTACTTCCAAGTTTTAGCACTAGCACTGCAATAAACATGACCTAAAGAATCTAAATGATCTATGGTTGGCCTGATAGCCCACAAAAAATAACTTCTTAGCTCTATGTTGCCTTTTCAGTCTTACTTGTGAGGAAATATGCACCCATGCTGGAGCTCCGAATGTGTATTGGTAACTTAAATTTGGTTTTCTGCTATGCCAACAAGTGAATGGCAATTCTCCAGTTGTTGTATTTACTACATTGTTTAAAACATGGTTACTACACATTATGGCCTCACCCCACAGTATTTCAGGTAAACCTGAATCAGATAACATAGTGAAAGCCATGGCTTGTAATGTTTGCCCTCTTCGTTCTAGAAACGAGTTATGTTGTGGTCTGTAAGGTGCAGAACGTTTATGCTCGACACCAGCCAATTTCAACATTGTTTGGAATCTTTTGTTAACAAACTCAGTCCCATTATCAGTAACTAAAGTAATTACTTTATTTTTCATTTTTCTTTCATCAAACCTTAGCCAGTTAAATAAATGTTGGAATGTTTCTGTTTTGTTTTTCATGAGATTGCAGAAACAATGAGTAACCATGAGTCCATAATTCTCAAAATATAACAGGCACCTCCTAAACTAGATTTCTTAGGACCAATTATGTCAGCAAACACAACCTCTAAAGATTCTTTGGTCTTAAACCCATTTAGTCTGTTTGCAGGACTAACTTTACTTTTCTCTTGGCTACAAGCATTACAATTTAAATACTTGCTACAGGGTTTCAATTTTAACCCCTCTGACAATTTAACAGTTTGTTTCAATATTTTGAAATTAATGTGTCCTAAACGTCCGTGCAGTAAATGTATACATTCATCATGTGGCTTAACATTGCTATAAACTGAGTTAGCCATCTTCAACTGCTCATCATGTAACACATATAAATCATTCTCTAATGTCGCAGTAACACTTTTACCCTCTTTCTCTATTATACAGTTATTTCCCCGAAAGGTTACTAAATAACCATATTAACTAAAGCCCTTACTAATAATAAATTAAATTTCAGTTTAGGTACATATAACATAGTTAAATGTTCATTTAGACAAGAACAATATGCAGTACTTTCGCCAGATGCTTTCATCTTCTATCCATTTGCCAATGATACATGTTGTTTACTCGTGTACATCTTTACAAACCTTTCCTTATCTTTAATAATGCATTGCAATGCTCCACTATCAACAACCCACAAATCATGGTTTACAGTTGAATTGCTAGACATAGCTAAATTATCATTCTTCTTGCCCTTCTGGTGATTACCAGTATTCTGTCTTTTTCCCTTCTTACAGAATCTAGCTATATGTCCCCTAGCCCCACAAGAAAAACATTTCCTAACAGTATAGGCAGTTGAACAAAAATCCTCTTCTTGTGGTTGTTCTTTCCTCAGTTGGTCCCTATCCAGCCATCTTCTTGCTTCTTCTAACAACCTTGTGGTTATGTCGGTCAATGTCATTTTATCTCTGGGCAGGACTTCCAGTGAAGATACATAGTCATCATAACTTTCATCCAATAAGGAAAGAATGATGTAAACTTGATGCAGCTCTGTAAATATCAGTTCCTTTTCATGTAACTCTTGAAAAATTCTTTTCATGAAGTTTAAATGAGCTAACATATCTCCATCTTTCAGAAGATGTGCTCCAAACAGTTTTTGTGTAAGATGTATGTGTGCACCTAGACTGTCATGAACATAAATCCTCTTCAAATTCTCCCAACACCTAGCAGCAGACTCTTGTCCACGAATATGGACTAGCTGCTGGTCACTCACTGATAGTCCAATTATACAAAGAGCTCGTTCATTGTTCTGTTTAAAGTCAGCAAGCTTCTTGGCATCATCCTCATTATCTGGATTCCAAGCATTTACATCCAGTGGATCTTGAACTGCATTCCATAACCCTTCTCTATGCAGAAGTAGACTGCATTTCATAGACCAGGAAACATAGTTAGTTCCATCCAACCGGGTTATCAGTGATAGACTTGTTGAAGTGACTTGTGCTATCTTTACCAGGATAGTAACCCACAATTAAACAGCAAACAGCTGTCTGTATACAGTACTGTGTATTCACACTAACTCTCAGTTATCTGAGCCTGGTATGGACTGGGCCCATATCCAGTGTTGAGGTAATTCCCTGTTAGGAGAATGAGTGCATACAGGGAGACGTATTGAGAGTAGTGTTTGAATAATACACACACAGCACACAGATACACTGTGCAGTAAATGTAGGTTTTTACTTCCAAAAACGTTTTAGCAAAGTTCAAAATAGGCAGTCCAAAGTCATTCACAGGTTAAATCAGTCAGTTTTCAGTCCAGGGATAATCCAATAACAAAGTCCAGTGTCAAAAAACAGTTCAGTAACAGATTTACATTAAATCCATGAATAACAGTCAATTAGGAAGAATGGCAATACTCTCCAACAAAAGGAAAACAGAGACTCACACTCTTCTGAGACTAAGACTAACAACCCATGTTTCTGGCTCCATCTTATGGCCGTTTGAGAAATCATACCCAATTACACTTTTAGGATTCTCTTAAAGAGACAGTATTAAAATGTCTATCTGAGTTTCTATATTGTCCAGTCCAAATAGCTGTTAGGTGACTTATATTCCTAACAAGTGGGAGTAGACCAGGATGCTGTGTTGAGAAAGTCCAGAAAGAGATAAAAGCTTTTTCTTAACTGCAAAGCATATAATGAAACAGGCAATATTAATGTATGTAACAGAAGATAAATATATCAGTAGTACTGGCTTGTATGATCATGATTCAATTTAGTAAGTTAAGATATGAACAAGTACTTTCTCATGTATTTAGTCCCCTATCTATATGATTAAAGAAGGAAAAATATTTAAATCTCAGTTTCCAAATTAGGAACATGGCCTACTATCTTAATAGCAAGCCAGTAAATTAAATGAATTCAAAATTGTGGCTAATTTGTAGTTTTTTTCAAAGTTCATATCTGTTTCCATAGTTTGAACAAAGTAACATGTTCTTCGGTTGATAACCATAATTTCCCAATTTGAACCTTCTTTGTTTATGTAGGAATATCTCAATGTTTAGCATTTTAAAGTAGCATACACTTATACACAATATTCTAATGATTTATTCAAAAACCTCTTGGATTCACAGCTTAGAAATATATTAAACTCAGTAGACATATTTGAGATATATTTCAGTTTTTATTTTATTTTTATTACTTTTTATATATGTTATTTAATGTTGTTATCTTATTAGATGTGTGATTTTAATAAATTATTAGCTATTTTAGAATCATATTTGTGAGATGGCTGGCTAAATAAATGAATATTTTTGTTTTCAGATTGAGCCTTTTTTTGTGAGTGTGGCTCTTTTTGACTTAAGGGACAACCGAAAGCTCTCTGCTGATTTCCACGTAGACCTGAATCATATTATTGTTAGACATATGATATCATCCTCATCAGAAAATGGAACTGTTGAAACAACTGGCAACAAAGATGAAGAACCTCAGGTTAAAGGATTCCCAGAAGAGTGGCTGAAGCATCCCAAACAGGTTACAAAACTGTTTTGTTCATAGGCATCTGCTTTGTGAACATCAATTGAAAGTTATCAGTAAAGAAAATTGTATGTCATGTTTATTTTGGTTTGAATGATTACAACGCAGTAGATGGGTAGTGACAAGCACTCTTCTCTTCCTTGAGTAAAATCTGATTATTTTTTAACTGTAAATCCCAACATTTCTACATGGAATGATAATAATCCTAGAGAATATCACATTGGAAAACAATTTTTTCCAAATTTTGTTAATGTTGTATATCCCCACACAAGCTCAACATTTCCAAATAAAGAAATGGGGCAAAATATGAAATTATTATTATCTGTAATAAGAATAAAAACTTCCATAGTCTGCAATTAAGGTGGTTGGAAAGGTTGTATTTGTCATCAGATTTTTCAAGTGGGCCCTTTATTGGCTCTTAGTTTATAATCAACCATTATCTGATTCTTGCTGCTTATGTAAAACTTGTCAAGAGTAAAGAAATTTGCTGCTTCATGAAGAACGACATGAAAGATTTCTATACCATCAGCAAATGCCCTATGGCATCATTCAGCTACAGGTTTCAAACTCCTTAATATTGTCAACTTCTTAATAAAATATATCCAGTTGACAGAATGATTGACAAAATCCTTGTTACTGACAAGATGCTATAGGCAGTAACACATTTTGAAACCTACCATTGGCTCCTCATAACCTCCATAACTCCCTTTTATACCATGTTTCTAAAAATAGAATAAAATCTCCATTAGACTTCAGTGGAACCAAATTACCCTAGAAGGAGTTAGAAATTTACCCATCAGCAGAAGAAAATTACTCTAAAAGGATTTGGATATTTTGTCAGAAAAAAGTAGAAGTTTGGGGATTAATGGAAATTAAAGTTGATGACGTTTTTATGTTACAGAATAATTATTTAAGTAAAATAACTTGTTTGTTATATCTAGATTGCGACTTACTGATTTTTTTTTCTACCCTCAGGGAATTTTCTCCATTAGTAACCCCCATTCTGAAATTGTTTTGGTGGCAAAAATTGAAAAGGTCCTCATGGGAAATATAGCTACCAATGCAGAACCTTACATAAGAAACCCAGACTCTAACAAGGTAATGTAATTGGGAACATAAATGGCTTTAAATCCTAAGGGTCAAATTAACTATTGAAAAGAGAAGCCATCTCTGGAGACAGCATTGGCAATCTATAGGAGCAGGAAGCATTGTTTGTTTATGCAATATATTTGTGCTTCTTCTTATTCTCAATGAAAGAGTCAATTTTTAACAATAATCAACTTAAGTGCTTCCAAAAATAAGTAATGTAAGTTGACTAATATCAGCCTTACCAGGTAGACAAGACAGGGAACATGATCAGATGAACTAATTCTACTTTATTGTAAGGCTAATTTAACAGAATCTTGCAAAAGTGAAAGTACAATTCTCCCCCATTTCCTTTGCACATACATTAGGGGGGATCTTTTCTGAGCCTTTTGCCCTGCCTACTATTCAGCTGCAGACGATGCTGTCTCTTATCTTACCATACCCTAAGGACAGCCTCTGGCTCAGTCTCCCAAGACCATTCCCACGTACTGTTACAGGTAAATGTCTGATCTGCAGATAGAAGAAGTGTGATAGCTAGGAGATTTTAACTATTCAGCTACAATATTTGAGATTAGAAATATATCCCTTTTTCTATGAATAAGCAAAACCTCTTAATGAAGTCAAAATAATAGAATCAATTCCCTGGGAGCTTAGCTGTATTCTCCATCAGTGGGTATCTCCAGGAATATTATGTCCTTTTCAATGCTATACCAAGTATATATGTACAACTGTATGGTACAAATGACAGCTAATTGGGATTTAAGCAATCTATTATTTTTTTTCCTTTGCTTATGTTACATCATTTTATATTTTAAATTTTCTTCCTAATCTTTAACATTTGTTGTATATGTACTACTTCTGCTTTTATCTCAGCAATTTAAGCACTGAGCATTGTGTTCATTAAAATAATTTTTTTTTCTAAAACTTGAAAAAAACTCGTATATGTGAGACATCCATGTTCATCATGAAATATGTCTATTGTTGTTCAAAAATTTCTCAGTTATAATTCTTAGGAGGTATAATCAGGCTGAAATTATCTGGCAACCTGCTGTGCTGCTCTAGTTCTGGTTTTTCTGCATCATTTTAAGTAGCTAGGTGGCCTAGAAGAACCTTTCCAATGATGATACTTCACCATCAAAATGTCACCAATAGTCTAAAGTTAAATTATTCTGAATAGAGTTTGAAGTGACCCTTCTTCTTTGATTTTATCTAGTGGGCCCTGAAAGTATTAAAATCCAACAAACAATTTTGCAACAAGTTGGGAAAATATCGGATGCCCTTTGCTTGGTCTGTACGGTATGTAATTACTAAATATCTATCAAGTATTAGCAATCTTGCATCTGGTTAGAAATTATAAAATGCATTGGTTCATGCAAGGCACAAAATGCCCTGTTTTCATATATGTGAATTGATATAGTTTCTAACAGAAAAATTAAAAGGTTTCCAGTATTTGCTATTCACTAAAGGAAATCATATTTGATTTCATTCTTTGTTTTTGGTATTTACCATAAAGAATAATAGAGTTGGAAGGGCCTTGGAGGTCTTCTAGTCCAATTCCCTGCTCAGGAAACCCTATACTGTTCTATATTAGCATACTTGTAATACCGCTTCCTGATTGGTCCACAAATACTACACTGTGATTGGTTCTTCAAGCTACGGTGATTGGCCCACAATTGCCGCCCTGTGATTGGTCCACCTGAGGGGCGGGAGATTCAAGGAGCCATCATTGGCCACGAGCCGCAACCAGCCACTATAAAAGAGGCTGCCACGGCTCCGCAGTCAAACTGATTCCAGGAACCAAATAAAGAGCTGAAAGTCACACTGGTCTCGCATCTCTCTTTTTCCCGCGACTCAACACTGGCGATGAAGGTGGGATTCTGAGACAAAGGAGACCAGTTGACCACATGACGACGAGAACTGAGTGAAGACGACATGGCCGGCAACAATGAGCCACCCGTACCGTTCAACCAAGCGACGGAGGACTGGGAATCATACAACGACAGATTCCTCATGTTTCTCGAGAGCAATGAGTTACAGGGGATCTCAGACAACAGGAAGAGAGCCATGTTCCTGACACACTGTGGGCCCACAGTGTTTAAGATGGCCAAGGCATTGGCTAAACCTGAAGACATAAAGCAAATGGCCTGGCCAGATTTGGACAGAATACTGAAGGCCCATTATGTGCCGACCGTCTCCAGCCTTATCTGGACACATGAATTCTATAAATGGGACCAGAAAGAAGGTGAGAGCATCAGGGATTTTGTAGCAGCTCTAAGGGACATTGGAGGGGCGTGTGAGTTCCTGAACATGGATGAGGCCATGAGAGACCGCGTGGTCCTAGGACTGAGAGACCTCACCTTGTAGAGCCGATTGCTGACCCGACCAAACATCACAGTCACCGAGGCCATTGATGAGGCCACTGCAGCTGAAGCCACGAAAAAATCAGCAGCCACCATGCGGCTAATGAATACGGCAACCCAGGAAACACTGGCAGAGACAAGCCAACCCCAGGAGAAGAAACCAGAGGGCACCTGCAAGACCACCACCACACACCATGAGGACATCGAGTGCTTATCCGAGACAGATGACGAGGAAGAAGAAATACACAGACTCCAATCGGAACGAAACAGACGGGAGAGGAGAGAACGTAAATTGGGGTTCCAATGCGCCGGGTGCAGAGGAGACCACCCCTGTTCTGAGTGCTGTTTCCTCGATGTGGTTTGCCAGCACTGCGAGAGATGGGGACATATAGCAAGGGTCTGCCAGAACCAAAAGAGCTACAGCCCCAGACAAAGAGACAGTACTCCCCCCAGAACGAGAGAAAGACAGACAGGGAGCTGTTGGAGCTGAGAAAACAGAAACAAATGGTTCAACGAAGCCTACCGGAAGGAAGAGACACACCAAACGATAACCATTGGGCATTCAAGCACAACCGATACCCGAAAAGTACATGTGCAGGTCAACATCGAAGGCCAACAATGCAAAATGGAGGTAGACTCTGGCTCATGCCTGTCTATGGTATCATGGAACACACTTAAGAGACTGATACCTAACATAGGAAGAAAGGAACTGGAGAGCCAAAAAGTGACGCTGAAAGACTACCAAGGGAACAGGATCTCCATAGTCAGACTTGGACATTTCCAAGTTAAATTCAGAAAGCACACAGAAATTCTTCCATTAACAATAGTAGACCGGGACTGCCCAAGCCTACTAGGACTTGAATGGTTCGTGCCCCTGGGAATCGGAGTGACTGGAATCAACAGCATCACCGAAACAGACTGGGAAGAGAGCCTGAGTAAAAGCGTACCAGCAATTGCTGGTCGACGCCGTAACAGCAGAGACACAAACAATTGTGACTCACAGGGGGGCATTCAGATGCAAAAGACTGCAATTTGGAGTCAGCATGGCTCCAGGGGTGTTTCAAAGCTTGATGGAGCGCTTATTATAAGGAATAAAAGGGGTGGTTCCATATTTCGATGATGTGCTGGTATCAGCTAGTGACAAGAACCAACTGGAAAACCACCTCAGGGAAGTCTTACAAAGATTTCAAGAGGCAGGACTCAAAGTAAAAAAACAAAAATGCCAGCTTGCCACCCCTAAAGTTGAATTCCTGCAGTACCTAATAGATAAAGAAGGAATCTACCCCACGGAACAGAAAGTCAAAGCAATAAAAGAAGCTCCCAGACCCAAAAATAAAACAGACTTGCAAGCATTTTTGGGACTATTAACTTCTATAATGTCTTTCTGCCACAGAAGGCAACGACGGCGGAAGAATTACACAGATTGCTGGATAAGACAGATACCTGGACCTGGGGGCAACGAGAAGAAGCTGTGTTCCAGGAAATAAAAGACTTACTGACATCCAAATCTGTGTTAATTCAATACAGCGAAACCTTGCCACTGACACCCACCTGTGACGCATCACCGTTCGGCATCGGAGCCATACTCAGCCACACACTACCAGATGGGAGAGAAGCACCGATTGTGTTCTATTCTAAAACACTGTCTAAAGCAGAAAGAAACTACAGCCAATTGGACAAAGAGGCGCTAGCAGCGATAACTGGAGTCAAGCGATTCCATGAATACCTCTATGGCAGGACTTTCTCACTAATTACAGACCACAAGCCACTCTTGGGAATACTCGCAGGAAACAAGGCCACCCCAAACATACTGTCACCAAAAATGATGAGGTGGTCCGAGTTCCTTGCTGCATACAATTACAAATTAATCCACTGGCCAGGAAAGGACATATCACACGCTGATGCTCTGAGCCGTTCTCACCTGCCTGAACTGGGAAGTGACCCGGCACCAACCACATCCATGCTACAAATTGAGACATTACCAAACCAAATTGAGACATAACCGCAGCGGACATCGTGAAAGAAACCACAAGAGACAAAAAGATGGCGCAGATTTTAAACTGGGAAGGAAAAGGGTGGCCAGAAAACGAGACGGACGAGACTTTTAAACCATTCTGGAACAGACAGATGGAACTCTCAACTCTCAAAAGGTTGTATAATTTGGGGGGATCGGGTAGTCATACCAGAAATACTCCAAGAACAAGTACTGTATATCTTCCATGAAGGACACCCAGCTTTCATACGAATGAAATCCCTGGCCAGGAGTTATGTATGGTGGCCAGGGATAGATAAGGATATTGGGAGATGGGTGGAAACATGCACGCAATGCCAAAAATCCAGACCTACACCCCCTGTTGCACCTGTGCTCGACTGGGAAACACCGAGGGGACCCTGGTCAAGAATACACATAGATTTCGCAGGGCCGACAAAAGGACACACATTTTTAATAATAGTAGACGCTTACTCAAATTGGTTAGAGGTAAGCATCATGAACTCCACAACAACAGAAGCCATCATCAGACATCTGAGGAAGCTGTTCGTAACACATGGGTTGCTGGATCTATTGGTTTCAGACAATGGGCCGCAGTTCACGGCGTTGACATTTGAAAAGTTCCTTGCCAAACACAGCATAAGGCATGCCTTGACAGCACCAGGTCAGCCAGCTACAAACGGGCGGGTGGAATGCATGGTCCAGTATACGAAAGAGATTATAGAAAAACTAGACACAGGGGACATACAAGAAAAAATCTACAAAATGCTAACTATACAACACATCACACCTAACACCACAATGAATAAAAGCCCAGCAGAACTATTGATGGGCAGAAAATTAAGATCGCACCTAGATAGATTACACCCCACTTACAGCTGTGAAAAACCAGCAGACTCCTCTAGTAAACACCGCACATTCGGAACAGGGGACCTGGTCTACGCAAAAAATCTCACGGGGCACCCACTTTGGATACCGGCAACAATAACCCAAGTAACAGGACCCCGGTCATACAGACCAGAAACAGAGGATGGAAGAAGCTGGAGGAGACACATAGATCAACTGAGATCACGAACACTAGAAAGAAACACTAACAAACCCGGGTGCGAAGAAAAAGAACACACGCACACGTCAGAACCATAACAAACATTAAAAAATAATAATAATAGCCAAACCAGAGAGGGGGGAGACCCCTCAAACATGAATAAGAGGGGAGGGGGAGACCCTCCACTAGCACAAGAAATAACGCAACAAACTCTAACAACAACCCGCCAACCAACAGCCCCAGTAGCCCCAGAAAGAAACCACAATTATTTACCTGGAGATGACTTCGGTAGAGAGGAGCAGGCAGCGGAAAACCAACACGAAGCCACTCCGGAAGGGAGCAGCTGAGCCGACTCTACCAGCCCAGATAGGACAGGCGGGAGCGGCATGGCTGACACCACCTTCCAGTAGGTTCCATGGAGAAGGACGGGAGAAACAGCGATCCCGTCTGAACCGGCTGAAGACAACAATGCAACTGAGCTATGCAGGTCAAATAGACACCATAAAAGCCCCGCCTACTTATGTGACTATGTAACATAAGTTGGACTAAACCAAGTGGGGAGGGGTGTTCTATATTAGCATACTTGTAATACCGCTTCCTGATTGGTCCACAAATACTACACTGTGATTGGTTCTTCAAGCTACGGTGATTGGTCACAATTGCCGCCCTGTGATTGGTCCACCTGAGCGGCGGGAGATTCAAGGAGCCATCATTGGCCACGAGCCACAAGCAGCTGCTATAAAAGAGGCTGCCATGGCTCCGCAGTCAGACTGATTCCAGGAACCAAATAAAGAGCTGAAAGTCACACTGGTCTTGCGTCTCTCTTTTCCCCACGACTCAACATATACAATTTCAGACAAATGGTTGTCCAATCTCTTCTTTAAAACTTGCAGTATTGGAGCATCCACAATTCTGGAGGCAAGTCATTCCACTGATTAATTGTTCTGACTGCCTCGAAATTTCTCCTTAGTTCTAGGTTGCTTCTCTCCAACAAGAAAGGGATATATTTTGATATACCAGTAAAACAATAGTTTTCATACATTGCAACTTAACACTAGGGAGTCTCCATTCATCATCATTATGCAACCTTGTAAGAAATTATAACAGCTATGATAGCACTAACTAGCTTTATCTGGGCTCAATAATTTAGCAAAGTCAGTTTGCTGTTTGGATAGGATATTGCTATAAAACACGAGGGAAACAGGTTTGTTATTGGTCTTTATGTATCTTCACTACTGAACATGACTTGAATTGTCTATTCCTACCAAACTAGAGAAATGAAAATTATAGGTCTCTTGGTTCCAAAGCAAACTTTTCAGATGGCACAAAGAATTAGAATGCTCTGCTGTCTGTCTTTACTGCCAAGAAATGCTAGTATAGGTTTTTAAAGCACAGATATAGCACCACTATTCTTTCTTGTCTCTTGTCTCAAAATGGTGAGAACAGAAATAAAGTGGCCAAAAGTGAAGCCACCTCAGTTCAACTTCCAACACATGATTCTGCTGTTCAGATGACCACTGACTTAGGAACATTAAAAGAGATTGCAATGGTAGTAATAGCAATGGCAACAATTCTTCTACCTCTTCCTTCCATCTTTCTATGTCTGCTTTGGACTATGTCTGGACTAAAAAAAATCTACAACATAAAAATATATTTTACAACTGTGTATATTTATGTGGCTTTATTTCATGTGATCAGGAATGTTGAATCCATGAAGTGAGGAGCAAGGTGAAATTGGAGGGGTTCATGCCTGCAGGTGGCCGCTTTTCATCCCTATACTATTTTCAATAGTTCAATTACTGTATTTAATATCCAATAGCATTTTTGTAACAAGCCAATGTTTCCCAACCCCTGGTGCCAATGAAGCACCTGAAGACAAATAGCAGGATAACTTCTACTTTTGGGACTGAATGAATATTAGTACCTTGTTCATATTTTTATTTAATTGTTTACCTGTCTGTTTATTAAATTTATATGGTACCCATTTCACGTTGCAAAGCAACTCTAGGCAGCTTACAATTAAAATGTTATATATACATGCATACTACATACATACATACATGCATACAGTACATTCATACACATGCATACATACATACATATCCTATATTAAAGATATAAAAGTTGAGTTTTTCTTTATAAAATCTTACCATCTAAAAAACATTTTTCCTTTAAACACACACAACTTACTGCATAAAAATTGGCCTAACTGATGAAAAGCAGAAAGTTTGGATTGTGAATTTTGTTTCCAATATTTAATTTCTGACATCAAACACTGCTCTTGTTTTAAATGTTTTTTAAACAAGAAAACCAAACGAAATAGCCTAAATTGGACACATTTAGAGCAATCTTTACATATCCTTTCAAGATTCCTGATTTTCCAGACTTGGAGCTAAAAATCTTTTTTTTATTATTACAATACGTATTTATGTATCCTGAATTTGGGGCAGATGCCATTTGTACTTTGCCGAGAGTCAGTAATTACAACATGCCTTAGCATTACACTGTGACAAGTCTTCCATTCTCATATTCCTACCACAGCTGCCAGAATTTGCAAATATGATTTGGACGTGGAAAGTTGATTTTCCCACAAAATATTTTCCACATATCTTTTCCATTATATTATTCTCATTCAAAAAGATTTAGAACCCTGTCTGCAAAAGATCTTAACAGTTTACAAAATTAAAGTGTTCTTTATGGCAGATATGTATCCTCCAGTTCAACTATTGTCCTGGTTTGCAGTAATAGAGAACCGTGCTCTATATTTTAAAAGGAAAAGCTTAAAAATAAGAGATGAAGAATAAAATCCAAAATCAAGAATTAATGGGGCTGAAAATTCATTTTTATATGAAAACTATTTTTTTTAATCTACACTGTTTTTTTATTACATCCCACTGGATTCAGTGAGACTGGTTCCTAGGTAACTATGCATACAAGTAACTTTAGCACTATTCTCATCTTTGAAGGCTGTGGCTCTTGATTTAATAATGTTATGTTTTAATAGGTAACAATTATTGAATACTGTGCAAACAATTTTACCATCACTTTAGAATTCATAGTGTTCATGAGTCTGTGGAAGCTTACTTTGATGTCATTTTCATGATATTTCATTTTGGTGTTAATATCAGTGTTAATACATTTAATTTGGTATTACTGCCTCATTTGATTTCTGGAACATGGATAATTAAGAAACTATGGAATTAGTAAAAACCCTTGGCTAGTTTTTACTAGTTTGGTATACTTCAAAGCTTTCAGAATATTATATAAGAATTAATTAGCAAGTGATTAATTTATCATTTTCTATGTTGTTTTTCTTTCCTGACAGGCCTGTCTTTAAGGATAATCAGGGAAACATTGACAGAGATTCCCGGTTTTCACCTTTGTTCCGACAAGAAAGTAACAAAATTTCAACAGATGATTTAATTAAACTTATAAGTGAATACAGAAGGTAAGATGTCCTTGGCTTAAGTTTCTAAAACTACAACATAGTACTAACTACTATTCATCAATAGCTTTGTTTGCTCAAAAAGTGCCAATGCCAAAATAATTCATTACAATGGAACAGATTTCACATTAGTTACTTTTCTGCCAAAGTGAGCTTTCAGAAAACTTATCCAAGAAACTGGAGAAGTGTTTCATACAGTAACAAATATAATGGCTGCTTGAGGAAAAGAAAAGAAAGAACAATAGAAATTCAGAATCATTTACTGGAAAATTGTTAGATTTGATTAACCAAGGTGATTCTACAAAAGGATTTGGAGCTTCTTTGAAGGCGGTTTGGAACTTCTTCATCAACAAGTTGTTGGAGAGCTGAGCTGTTATATTTCTTGCTCAACTGTGTTATAGCTGAAACCAGAGCAAAGTTAAATATTTTAACTTTAAATATTTAGTTAAATATTTATTGAAGGGAAACACTGCCCCCAAACTCTTCTCCCAGCACATAATTCTTCCTCTTATGAAATGGATGGGGGCATTTTTACTGCCTAACCTGCAGCAGTTTAGTTCAGTTCACTTCTGATTGTCAGCATTTCAAGCTGGCAAAAGTGAAGACAACCACAGATTATGTTTAAATTGTGTCTATGAGTTTGGTTAATGAAAAGAACATCAGTGTTGAAATGTCCTAATTGCAGCTTCTGTATTCTGTTATACAACATCTGTTTTGTTTAAGATTCATCCTCCTTGAACAATATATCCTTTCTGTATTCTTGCTTGGTGACTTATAAAAACTCAAAAAAGCAAGATTTGTTAAATCTTAATTTGTTTTTTTAAAATTCTAGACAAATGTTCCATGGCATAATTCTAAATACTACTGTGCAACAGAATTTCTCTGACTCCAAAAAAAGATAACTCATGTAACTCAAGCATACTGTTGTTTGCCTTCATTGTTTGTTTGGTGTATAAATCATTAATAAACAATGGCTTATTTGGCCAGCATTTAGTATGTTTTCCCTTTTTTAATTGGTCTTATTTTTATATCTATGAATTGGTTAAAGGCTTAGGTCAGACATAGAAATGAATCAGATATGAGGAGTACTAATCAACAATTATAGCTTGTAAGCAGTGGTGGGATTCAAATAATTTAACAACCAATTCTCTGCTCTAATGATTTCTTCCAACAACCAGTTCACCAAACTGCTCAGAAAGTTAACAACTGGTTAACTTTCTCCTAAACTGTTGCGAAATGGCTGAATCCCACCACTGCCTGTAAGCCAATAACAAACCATGCTTTATGTATTGATCCCATTTCCACGTTTGGGACAATGTGTGAATCTATGAAAAAACCTATTTGTCTTATAAGTCTCTGCTCAAGTCTTATTCATAATTTTGCCTTAAAGACTTTCAATACTGTTTTGAGATACAGGCAGAATATCCTGTATCTCTTTATCTCTTCAGCCATTCATTTTTCAGCAACATGAGGACATAAACCTTTTGTTTAGAAGGCACCAATTTAATCCCAACTCTTTTTGTGAACATACCCAGCAGAGAGCTTCTAACCATTTTCACTAAAAAGCTCAGTTGGTTCTCACTTAGTAAAATAGGTGGTATTTTCAAAAATTATTTATGCAGGCACACCTTGACTTACAACCACAATTGTGCCCAAAATTTCCATTGCTAATCAACAGTTGCAAAGTGAATTTTGCTCCATTTTATAATTTTTCTTGCCACAGTTGTTAAGTGAATCACTGCGGTAATGCAGTTGTTAAGTGAATCTGGCTTCCCTATTGACTTTGTTTGTCAGAAGTTTTCAAAAGATGATCACATGTATCTGGGACATTGCAACAATCATAAATATATGCCATTACCAAGTGTCTGAGTTTTGGTCACATGACCATGAAAATGCTGAAATGAAGAATGGTGATAGACCCTTTTTTCAGTGCTATTGTAACTTTGAATGGTCACTAAATGAAGTCTATCTGTATTTCATTTTTCAGGATAACAGTTTTTACTATATTTGTCCAAACAATTACAGTAGCAATAGCAAGAGCACTTAGACTTATATGCTGCTTTATAGTGCTTTACAGCCTTTCTAAGTGGTTTTACAGTCAGCCTATTGTCCCCAACAATCTGGGTGCTTATTTTATCCAACTCGGAAGGATGGAAGGCTGAGTCAACCTTGAGTTTGGTGGGATTTGAAAGCCAATAGTCAGCAGAACTGGCCTGCAGTACAACATTCTAACCACTGCACCACCGAGGTAAAAATATAATAAACTTTCTGAATCACACAATCAATGTGATCTTTTCCCCGTGAACTTGGTGGTAAAGGCCTTGTGGAACATGAGGAAGGATTTAGCTGAGCAGGTTTTGAGATGGATTTCATTTGCTTGGTTTCCTAGATCAGAATTTTATAGTGTTTCAATTTTAAACCTGTCATTTTAATTTGTTTATACATTTTCCACTGCTGCCATTAATTTACTTCATTTTTATTTTATAACTTTTTGTTTTTATGCTGTTTGAATACAGTGTGTTCATCTATTGTATACTTCTGCAACTCTTTTGAGCTAATAGAAATATTAAAATAAATAAACTATTTTTTTACATCTGTCATATTTTAATCACTTATGGCATTCACTTTACTTTGATATCAATAAAGTAAACTTTATTCTTTTTATGTTTGCAGAACTGAAAAAATTAATAAAATTCAGATCATCCCTGGAAGTTTAGAAATTGCTGTTGATTGGCTACCTTTGGAGCATTCAAGTATGAACTCATTTGATAAAAAGTCTACAATGCATAAACTGTCCAGATAATGTGTCCAACTGTCCAAAAAAGACAGTGCATATTTTTGTTTTAAGATTGTTCCTTTAAAATTTATGTGCTTTAAATTGATTTTTGTGGTTGCTGTGCTCAAGAGCAAAGTTTGGGCAGAAGATCAAGAGACATATAGATTTTCCTTTGTTAATAGGGCAGCAGTTGAAATCATGGTACTATGCATAAAATATATAATAGGGTTTGCTAATGAAAGGTGGTTAGAAAGATTACATTTTCTAATTCAAAATGTGCCCTCTTCATGATCGTATTTTATATTTTGTCATCTATTTCTAGAACTGTTTTAAGAAATACTATTTCACTATTTTAAGAAATACTTTTCTAAATTTCTTAAATATAAGCTGAAATACTGGCTTGATTTCCACTGTTAATAATATATTTCCATTTCAACTTTCAATTCCACATAAATATACATAATAGAAACTTTGTGGCTTAAAGCATTGTATATTATTGGTTCCTCCACTGGAGGATCGCATATGATAAACAGAATAGAGAGTGATGAATTTCAGTGCCAATCCCTCTCTCATAAAATCATGGTACACCTCCAATGGTTATTTGGAACAATGTGGAAATTACACATGTGACAACAGGGAAAAAGAAGAAATTTTTCCTTTCATTCTACTGACAGATACCTGGTGTTTATATATATATATATATATATATATATATATATATATATATATATGTTTTTTTAAGTTATCGCGGGTACTTACATGTGTGCTGTTCAGCTTCCTTCGGGTATTATCCCACGTCATTGTAGTTCTGTTAAAGGTGTAGCAACGTTTCAGCAGAATCTCATCTGCCATC
>BLBF01000040.1:37358474-37375792 GCA_015471245.1 Laticauda colubrina
TATATATATATATATATATATATATATATATATATATATATAGGCTTATTGTTGCTTTAAGTAATGAAGTAACTATTTTTGGAAAAGGATAGAAGCTCTAGTGCATTCATAAACTTGCCAGATTACAGTCTTTAAAAAATACAATATTTTAATAGTGCATGGGGTTTTATTTTGTTTTTCTTTCTACAGACTCTGTAACATCATCTTTTATACCAATCAAGCCCTTCAAAAATGTCAAGGACTATCAACCAACCATAGAAGTGGAAGAATTTGTTCAAGAATCTACCAAATATTCTCAGGCTTATAAAATATATAAAAACCAAATGTATATCTATCCCAAGCATCTGAAATATGATAACCAAAAATGCTTCAACAAGGTATGACAATCAATAGTACAGCGGCCAAGCAAACTTTAGCATATTTACTTAAAAATTGACTTCATAAGTTCTATAGGCAATTTGGAATACAATTAGTCCCCAACTTAGAACTGTTTTTAAAATTACTATTCAAAGTTATAATAGCACTGAAAAAAAGGGCTAGTACTTATGGCTAATCTTCACACTTACAACCAATGCACCTTCACCTCAAACACATGATCAAAATTTGACTGCTTGGTACCCGGCATGTATTTTATCATAATTGCAAAGTCCCAGGGCCATTTAATTGCCATTTGTGTCCTTTGCCAGACAGCTTCCAAGAGGCAAACTCAATGAGTAAAGCCAGATTCACTCAACTGCAGTGATTCATTAACAACCATGTCAAAAAAGATTGTCAAGCCAGGCATGGCTTACATAGCTATCACACTGATTAACAATGGAGTTTCTAGTCCAATTGTGGTCATAAGTTAAGAAGTACCTGTACAATGCTGGAGTGGTTTAACCTATGGGTTATCCCAGTGAGAGAACAGTAGGTAGACAACAGAAGTAGTGAATGCTTTTTCTGATTCATTTGTTTATTGTTCCCTATTGAAGACCATCAACTTACCCTGTTAAATCACCTAAGGCTGATTTTTCCAACATTGAGAACATGAAATTTATTGTTTTTAAAATCTCAGTCATGTCTACATGTTTATATTAAAACAACCTGGTTGATCTTATTGCTCGTATATGAACTACTGTTCTTGGTAGACATTTTTCTCTTTTTGCTTTCCTCAAATTAACCTTTCATGGCTATTTCAATATTAAAATTGAATGGCAATATAGTAGTCACTATAAAGTAATGGAATATGTACTAGTGATTCATACTTACAGCAAAATAGGTTTCATTGAAAACCTGAGACTTGTTTGAAAGCCATCCACGTGAAAAACAGAAGCAGATTGTCCAGTTTTTATTTTCTGTTTTTTTTCTTGGTAATCATTCACATTTATATGCGCATACATGCACATGCTATCTTTTAAATTATTTTTGAAGCTTAAAGTCTTCAATATATTTTCATATGTCCTAAATTCTTAATATATTTACTTTTCAAATAATTCAGCTGAACTGAAGTATCATGAAGTTAAATCTTTCCATTTTTCCACTCTGAATTTATTTCACTTCTGGGTTTTACTCTCAGCTGGCAGCATTATGACAGTTCTGGGGAAAGACTGCATGTTTCACAGAACTCTTAAGGGGAAAGCTAGTGATCTTATTTGCATTTGTATTACAGGCACGGAATATAACAGTGTGTATTGAATTTAAAAACTCAGATGAAGAAGGAGCCAAGCCAGTGAAGGTAAGTCAATATTAATTCCAGCTGCAGCATAATATGGTGGAGCAGATTTCTTTGGATACCCTGTGGTGAAGTGATTGTGATCTATAATTTTTACAAAATCATCAGTCTATTATTTTCCAACATTTCCAGTTGTTTATAACATCAATCAATGCAGGGCTTTTCTGGCAAATGCTAGTTCTGCTGACAAGATTTTATGCAACATGATGAAATGCAAAATTCTTAATAAATCTCAATGTACTTTCATAACTGAGGTAAATATCATGTTGATGAAGGTGAATGATCAGCAGGAGAAGTGCCAAATTCAGGTATTCTGCATACCATGTATGAATGCACTGATCATTGTCATTAGCTTCTGGGTTTCAGAGAACTATATAAGCTCATCAAAGTTTTTTTGTGTTTGTGGCATTTTTTTGTCTTTTCCTTTCAATGGAGTAGGTAGATGGAATCTATTGCTAGAACTACTAAATAGAAATATTATTAATAGTTATTTAACAAGTAAAATTAATATATTTACTAATTTGATTCTTGTCATTTTTGACTTCTGATGTCATCAATTTTCCTCTTGGTATATACCATGTAAATCAGTTTTTTCACACTCTGTACAATCATGTAATCTTGTAGGATGGCCTAGAAAAAACATTCCCTTCAGTTTAAAAAAAATACTCCAAAACCTTGTGAGTTTGCTTGTCAGATCTTTTTTTGGCATTCTCCACATGAAATCTCATTAGATTTCAGACATTTTTAATTTTTTTATATGTTTTTGGCCCAAAGGTTCTGCGATGCTATGAGGCTGAAAAAGTCTTCTAAGATATGACTTCAGAATCAGTTATTTCTAGTAAAGACTACAAAACTTAAAGCAATGTCTCTTTAAACAGTGTATCTATGGGAAGCCTGGTGGACCATTATTTACATCAGCAGCTTATACAGCTGTGCTACATCATTCACAAAATCCTGATTTCTGCGATGAGGTCAGTCTTCTCTATTTATAATTTTACATGATGTTATAATAGACAACTATATCAAATATATTTTTGAAAAAAATAGATTGTTAAGGACATTAGTGTTGTCTTTAATTATTTGCCACTGAGGACAACAACTGCTTAAACAACAACTTAAAAACAACTCTTAGAGCACAATAACTCAACATACTGACCCATAAGAACAACCAGGTTTTCAGTTGCTTTCAAAAGGCCTTCTTGGTATGGTCATCATCTTTGGGAGGTAAGATACTCTGCAGGGCAACATGTCAGAAGGCATATTTCCTCTGCTCCATCAGATGTCATTATGTGATAGAAGAAATTCAGATGATGCAAAATCTATTGACGGGGAGCAGTTTAGTAAGACAAAAGAAATCACAAGAAATCATAGAAATAGCATGACTGCCTCTACAAGGAGCTTTTAATTTATATTATTTCTTTATTTTTCAAATAATTCTTAAGATGGAAAAATAATCCACACACCTTCTTCCTCCTATTCCCAGAATAACAACCCTAAGAGGTGGGTTGAGCTGAGAGAGAGTGACTGGTTTTCATAGCTAAGGCAGGAATTGAACTCATAGTTTCCCACTTTCCATCCTGGTGCCTTAACCATCAGACCAGTTGGCTCTTGTACATAATGGGCCTGTAATAGAAGAGTGTAAATGCCACCTATTTCCTCAATTTTTCAAACTGGCTTTATAGATGAAATGGTATTCCATGGGCATGCCAATAGCTACTATATTCTGGACAAATTGCAGCTTCCATGTTTAATACATTGCAGTTATTCAAATAGGCAAGACTAGAGCATAAGCAACCATGAACAGAATCATCCAATATCAGTAGTGGGAATCATTGGAACACTATATTAAGGGCCTGTCACATAGGCCGACGGATGCAAAACATATGTAAAAAGGACACAGCAGATGAGAAAATGTTCCATCCATTGTTATCCGCTCTCAAAAGTCCCCCGAATTTGCATAAGCAGAGCAGACAAATGGAAAGGAACGGATGGGGGGAGGACGTAGCCAGGATGTAAAGCGGATGCTCCACGGAAGCCTAGTGGATGGAAGCGGATGGCACATCTACAGGGCTTCCGGGGGAGCACAGCGAAGCGGACGCGCAATGGAAGGAACGGATGCAGAGCGGATGCAGAGGATGCAAAGCGTTCACTGCGCATGCGGGGAGGATACATTGCATCAGCCCCGCGGATATAAAGGGAAGCAGCTCGCAAGCAGGTCACCATTCAGAGAAAAGACCTGCTGCCAGACACATCTCCAGCCAGCCAGCCAACAACCATGGGGAAGAAGAGGAAGCCTCTGCCATTTGCTGCCAGCCCTGGCAAGAAGGACAGGGCCACCATCCCGCCCCCTGGCCCTGACTCTGCTTCTGCTGGGGCTTCTGCTGCTCGGGCTGACTCTTCTGGTGCTGGAGCTTCTGCTGGCGCTGCTCCTGGTGCTGGTGCTTCTGCTGGGGCTTACTCTGCTGGCGCTGCTCCTGGTGCTAGGGCTTCTGCTGGTGCATCTGTTTTGCTTCCTCTGTGTCCGTTTTCTGCTGGAGCAGATGCGAGTTGCACAGATGCACAGTGGATGCCTAGCGGATATAGCGGATACGCAATGGATGACAACAGATGTAGAACGGATATTCCCCGTATGTGTAGCGGATGTCTAATGGACGCGTTGGATACATTTTCTGTTCAAAAAGTTTTGTGCAGCTCAAAACTTTTTGAGCGGATGAAATGTCAGTAGACGGATGCTGGATGGAAAGAGAGGATGAAAAACGGAGGCAGTGAGGACAGAATGGAAGCATTGTGTTAACCAATGGATGGCAAGTGTTTCTCTCCGTTTTACATCCTCTTTGCATCCGTTGGTGCAAACTCTGAAAACCAGGTGCCTAGGACTTAATCTTTTCTCCCATCTACCAACACTGAATGGACCAATCTTAAAAGAACAAAAAGAAGTATTGCAACACCATGCCTTTCTATTCCTATACCCCTAAATCAGAAGAATATATATATTTAATATTATCAAAAGCTTCTACTAGATCCAAGTAGGCAAGAATACCATTTCTATTTTGAAGTCTGAATACTATTTCCAGGCCTGAATCTGATTGAAAATGGTCCATATAGTATAAATTTCTTCAAGTTCTCTGAAAACATAGGCTGAACACCTTCTCTAGAACCTTTCCTAAAAGAGAAGATTGAAAACTAGACAAAAATATATCCAGATACATGATGATATCTTGGACAAAGCGTGGACCACTACTTCTTTCAAGCAGATGGGATCGCCTATTTGCTCAAGGAACAATTGACCATTGCCTGTACTCACCATACTTCACCTCCTAGGCAGAGTTAACCAAGAAGATTATGAGCCTAGTATATAGGTGACTCAGCTTACAGTTCTGAGGATTCTAACCATTTCCTCAAAACCAAGAGGCTCAAATACTCCTCAGATACTCTAGCAGATTATTGTTCTGATCCAACCTTCAAACAACTCAAACAGCAATTGAGCAGCAGCTCAAACCTTCATAGCTTTAATCTACAAATAACTTCTTTGTAAATAAAAGATGGCTTGCAGCCAATTCGTCCAATCAGAAAAGCCTTAACAGAATTCTTCAGATAAGCTGGAGTCTCTACACACAATGCTGAGTCCTTAGAGTGTTTTTGCCTTTTGCAAAGGCTGTAACCAGGCTTATATTCCCTTGAGGGAGGGGCCATTATGTTGCCTGTGCTGCTTCAGCTGTTCTCTTCTATGAATCATCCTGAGCTCATGTGCACTTGGCACAGACTCCTCGGGAACCTCCTCATCACTGCTGCCAGCTCCCACAATCCCTGAAGGCAGCAGGACACTCCCTGATGTTCCCGGCCCCTCATCTGAGTCCTCGCTCTCCTCCACTGTTTGCACCTGCTGCCGGCTAACCAGAACAATTAGACTTCAGATTACACCAAAGGCTCTGCACAGTCAGAATCTAAATACAAATCACCATGTGGCTTGAATACTTTTTACAATGACCTTTCAAGGTGGATTTATTTTCCCAGGAGGATCTGAGCCAATCCTAAACAGCTAATTAACTGCATATGTGTTACGAGTTGAACAATGTTTATGTTTTGCTACTCTTTTCACCATGAAGTAGTTCTTAATAAAGCCTCTTTGATGTGTTTGTAAGACAAGTGTTATTTTCTCAAGTGGTGCTCTAGAGAACTGAATCACGGGATTCACAGGCATTACCATTCCCTCTCATTCCAAGTGGTGAACAAGACTTCTCACACTGTAGACAAAGCAAAATAAACTACAAAAAGATAAAAATAAGTTAAAAGCAGATAAAAATATTGAAAAGACAGGAATAATAAATATTAAAAATCAAATAAGAGCTTATAATAGAATAGAAAGAAAAAAGATTTTTTTAAAATGAAAGGTTTATGGATGGATATAAAAAAGATGCAGCAGGAGATAAAGGGTAAGGCAGAGGGAACAATTAGTCTGTGCAAAAATGCCAGAAAGACATATAGGATTCCAAGAGAGAAATATAAAGAATCACACACACACAAAAAGTCAATAAATGATGAAATTCTAAAAAAACTGAGAGATGACAGATAGAGATAAAATAACCTATAATACAGGAATTATATTGAAAACCAATAGAAATAAGTGGAAGTTTAAATTAGGAAAATATTACCACATATATAGATATATAATAGAATTTATTACAACCATAAATATATTAAGATTAAGAGATGTAAGACTAGGATTAGGTATATCTAAATGTATTATTATGATTGACAGGATGTAAAAATATATATTGGGAAATATAGTTTTCAAGGGCTATTAATTCAGGGGATTTAGAGATACAATCTTGGGACTGATTAAAGTTTATTGATAACTGGTTGTGTTTAGAGAAAATTGAGATATTGAAAATATGGTGGAACACTGAGTGATATAATATTAAAATATTAGTGACTTAACAGAAGTTAATAAGTATATTGTATAAAGAAATGTTATTGATGTCTATATGTACAAAACATATACTTTTGGAGAAAGTGATAAAAATCATACAGAGTGTGTAGTATTGCTTAAAGATAAAGAGGTAAATATAGAAGAACCCCAACAAATGGAAAAATAAAGACGTGTAAATCGGGCAAATGATATAATATAGACCGATGCATAAAATAATATATTATAATTATAACGAGTACATTAAGGCTCGAAGTTGGAAGTTAAAAATTCTGTATATGTAATTGTATTATTACTGTGAGCACTGTAGGAAAAATATGTTAAACGAGTCATTACGTTCTCTACAAAAATGTTGGTTGTTAAAGGAAAACTGAATATAAAACATATACAAAAAACCCCCCACAACACTCCTCACACTATGCATCAGAGACTCAAGAATAGTGGAGATCAGTTACAGAGAGCAATTCCCATAGGCAACTGAAAGAGTTGATTCCCATAGGCAGTTGACAGAATTACAGAGAGTGATTCCCATAGGCAACTTTGGTATTACCCAAAGACTAAAATTATGTGAAATTGCAATCCCTGCTATATATTAGGACCTCAGTGACTTAGGTCAAGTCTATGGCTGCCTCTATTCCAAAACCACTTATCTTCATGTACACAGACCGCAGGTCTAGATCAGTGGTGGGATTCAATTTTTTTTACTACTGGTTTTGTAGGCATGGCTTGGTGGGCGTGGCAGGGGGGAAGGATACTGTAAAATCCCCAGTCAGAGGTGGTATTTGCCAGTTCTCCAAACTACTCAAAATTTCCACTACCAGTTCTCCAGAACTGGTCAGAACCTGCTGAACACCACCTCTGGTCTTGATATTCCTCAGCATTAAGGTAACTTCAGAACAGTAATCCCATTTGATATCAAGAGCTCAGTTTAATATACAGAATCTTACTTATTTGCAGAGATATGTCTTTGTAAGCCACCTGCAGATATGTGACATGCCTGGTATTTCTCCTGAAGCCCGAATAAGCACATTACTTATGGGATCATGATTGGTGTCTCTGTTAAAGTCCAAATAAGCACATTGCCCCTCCCTCCCCTCCTATGGTAATATATTGTCCCTGGTATTCCTGACATATATTATCTGTAATGAATTCCTTTTGATCTTCTTGGCCTTTTAGAGCACTTATAGAATAATAGTCTAATATCAGAATTAGGCCTTGCTACCTTCTCTTTGCTTTCATTCAGTTAACACGTAAGATTGATGTAATGTTTTATATTTCAGATAAAAATTGAACTGCCAACACAACTTCATAAGAAACATCATATTCTATTTTCATTTTATCATGTTACCTGTGACATAAATGCAAAAGCTAATACCAAAAAGAAAGAGGCCCTGGAAACCTCAGGTATCTATACTGGATTTTTGCTCAAATACTCATAGTCTGTATTATTCCTGTATACTTTCCCTGATTTAGGTCAAGCATTTGAGACAATATCTGTTTTCTGATAACTGTTATTTCTTTATATTTAAAGATATCAAAATGTTTTAGTGTTAACATCTATTTTCAATACAGTGGGATATGCTTGGCTGCCTTTGCTAAAAGATGATCAACTAATATCTCGAGAACATAACATACCCGTGGCGACCATTCTACCTCCCTCTTATTTAAATCTTCAGGATCCTGCAGTTGGGAAGGTATTGTTTTACTTCTTTGTTTTATTCCTTGAAAAGCAATCTTATAGCTCTTCACATACATACCATGTCTTCCATAGGATTTTGTGCATTACGACCCGATCACCCCACAATAAACAGCCTTTTTGAATTGAAAGTTCAGTCTGTCTGGTCTGGAAGGGTTTAAAATTGTCAGTTTTTGGTTTTCCGGCCAGCCTTTACCTACCCAGTTTAAAATGCGGGCAGTCACTGGGTCCTTGGCGGTGGCTCTGGCGACATCGTTTGCAGATATTGGCAGTTCGGGGCATGTTTCTATTTGCAGAGTGGTCATTGTTGGCGCCGGGTCTTCCTCTGTCGTTGGCAGCGGTGTTCGACTTAATGCGTCTGCATGGGAGAATTGTTTCCCAGGTCAATGTGTCAATGTGTAAGAGTATGCTGTTAGGAATTCTGACCATCTAGTCATCCGCAGGGACAAAATGTTCAGTGTAGGTTTGTTTCCCGCCAGAATTCCTAGTAACGGTTTATGGTCAGTTACAATGGAAAATGTTCTTCCATAGAGGTATTCGTGAAAATGTTTCACTCCAGCAACAATTGCCAGGGCTTCTCTGTCTAGTTGACTATAGTTACGTTCTGCTTTAGAAAGAGTCTTTGAGTAATAGGCGATGGGTGCCTCTTTCCCATCTGGCAGTTGGTGGCTCAGGATGGCACCGACTCCAAACAGTGAGGCATCGCAGATGGCCGTCAATGGAAGTGTGTTACTAAACTGGATAAGAACGGTGTCTGGGGTTAATAAATTTTTTATTCTCTGGAATGTCTTTTGTTCTTTATGACCCCAAGTCCAATTAGTTTTCTTATCCAGCAAACGGTGTAATGGTTCTGCTATCGTTGTTTTGTGGGGAGGAATACATTATAGAAATTTATTAGACCCAAAAATGCCTGCAATTCCATTTTGTTTTTTGGTTGTGGTGCATCTCTAATAGCCTTGACCTTTTTTTCTGTAGGGTGTATACCCTCTCTGTCAATTAAGTAGCCCAGAAATTCGACGCGATCAGTCATTAAACAGCATTTTTCCTTTTTAACTTTTTAACTTTCAGGGCGGATTCTCTAAATATTGTTAGCACTTCTCTTAGTCTTTTTTCTAATTGGGTCGTATCTTTAGCCGAAATTAGGACGTCGTCAAAATATGGTATGACCCCTTTTATTCCATTTAATAGGTGTTCCATGAGGCTTTGGAAAACGCCTGGGGCAACGCTTACTTCAAATTGAAGTCTGTTACACTTTAATGCCCCTCTGTGAGTTACTATTGTCTGTGCCTCGGCCATTAATGGGTCTACTGGAAGCTGTTGGTATGCTTGTGCTAAATCAAGTTTGGCAAAAAATTTTCCTCCCCCGAGTGAGTGTAACAAATGTTGTACGATTGGCACAGGGTATGCGCTTTGTTGTAGTGCATGGTTCAGGGTAGCCTTGTAGTCTCCACAGATGCGTACCAACCCGTCAGGTTTAACCGGTGTTACTATTGGCGTCTCCCACCCAGCATGGTCAATAGGTTCTAAGACCCCTTGGTCAATTAGTTTATTCAATTGTTCCTCTATTTTTGCTTTTAACGCAAAGGGAACACTTCTGGCCTTTAATCTTCTAGGGGCCACCTGGGGGTCTAAACTAAAGGAAATTGGGGTCTCCGGTACCTGCCTAGGGTGCCATCGAAAACATCCTGGAACTCGTGAATCAGCCTTTCTTCCCAGTCGGTTGCGGCTACTCGGCTCACCCCGGTCATTCCGATGCCCAATGGTGCGAACCACTCGATGCCCAGGAGGCTGGGTCGGTCTCAGTCGACTATTGTTAGAGGCAGGACTTCGACGTGCTGCTTGTAGGTGACTCGGAAATGTCCTAGACCTACCACAGGGATTTGATTCCCTTGGTAGTCCTTTAGAATAATTTTTATTTCTGGAGTTCTTTTAATTTGATATTTGGGACCAGTCGTCTGATTATGTCCCAAGACACCATTGACAGGAATGATCCTGAATCGACTTCCATCTCACAGGGGCTTCCTTCAATTTTTGATTGTCGTAGATGCATACTCAAATTGTTTGGAAGTTGTAGTAATGTCCTTCTATGACAACCGATGTGGTCATTAAACAACTCAACAAACTATTTGCAACCCACGGATTTCCGAATGTCCTCGTGTCCAACAACGGGCCCCAATTAACCGCCATACAATTTGAGCAGTACCTAGCCTCCCTAGGTATACGCCACACACTAACCGCACCGGCCAACCTGGCAGCAAATGGTAGGGCTTAGAGAATGGTCAGGTTTATGAAAGAGGGTTTAGAAAAAATGGACCTCGGGGATGTCCAGGATAAAATTAACCGTCTACTCACCCTCCAACATAACACCTCCAGCACTGTAACTAACAAAAGCCCAGCGGAATTGTTAATGGGGAAAAAAATTAGGTCACATTTAGATAGGTTACATCCAAATTACACTTGGGAAAGACCCCCAGATTCCTCCAGCTGTTTCTGCACATTTGAAATCGGCGACCTAGTCTACACAAAAATTTCACCGGAGACCCTCTATGGCTTTCAGCCACAATCACACAAATAACAGGCCCCCAGTCCCACCGCCTAACTGTAGATGATGGCAGGGAATGGAAGCGGCACAGAGACCACCTTCGTTCCCGAAATATTGAATGAAACACAAATACACAACCCAAATAAAAAAATTGGCGAAAACAAAACCAAAGAGGGGGGGGGGAATACAAGAAAATAATAATAAAGAACTTTTTAAAATAAATCCAGAACATCTAACCAATCAAAAAGAGCAAAAAGAAAACTTACGGTTAGATGAGACTTGCCGGAAAAATCCAGATGAAGAGAAACCCATCCTGGAAGGGGCCAGCCAAGCCAGCTCGACCTGCCCGGGAAAGCCAGGAGGGAGCGGCAAAACCACTGGCCTGAGCAACTCAAGCTGTAGCAAAATGGCTGACTCACTCTTCCAGGCGGTTCCATGGAGAAGAGCTGGAGAGACAGCAACCCCGTCCTAACCGGTTGTAATCTCCAGCAAAAATGAACCGCGCAAGTCCAGTAGAGTCAGAAGAAGCCCCACCTACCTGCGCGACTATGTCATCCACGTAGGACTAAACTAAGGGGGGAGAGGTGTTCTGTATAAAATGGTATACTCCAAATGTCTCAAATGTGATTGGCCAGAAGGGCCTGCATGGGATTGGTTCACTAGGAACCAATCCAGGAGAACTGCCGAAAGGCGGCAAAATCAAGTAACTGCCATTGGCTACAAGCCGGCAGGCAAGCTGTAAATAAAGGCTGCCGCAGCTTGAGCCAAACTGTTCCGTTTGTTGTAAATAGCTAAATAAATATATTTACTGTTGGAACCCGGTCTACCTCGTGTTTTTCTGGACGGAACAATTCACATGTTGCAAAAGCATTTGATTTCATAATATGTTTCTTGACTGATTTGTCAGAAGAAATCAACAAAAGCAGGTTTCTTATTGAACATAATTTTTTAAAAGTCTAGCTATTATGGCTTTATATAAAATGTAGAATTCATATCCAATAAGGACTCTTTTGAGCCAGTATGCAAAATATGGAACCCTAATAAATAAACTACATTCTGCTGTATACACAAAGAGAGAAAGAGAGAGACAGAGATATAGAGTGGGGAAAAAACAACAACTAATGCAATTTATAAATGATGATACTAATGATGATTCTACACTAGTGCTAAAATATTTTTTCGTGTTTTAAACATATAGTAGGATCATATGCTAGAAGAAGAATGCATTACCGCTAACGTGAATGTTTCTTTTTTCACAGCAGAGTGGAAGTGATTTTAGGTGGGTGGATGGAGGAAAGCCACTCTTCAAAGTGTCACTGTTTATTGTATCTACTGTTTACACTCAGGTAAAACATTGTCTATACTAAGGGAAAAAAAGTAGAAGCAAAAGAAACACAAAGTTTTTAAAAAGTGGTTAATGTCTTTGTGTGAGTTTCATGTGGAATTTTTTATTTGGATTCCAAGGAAATAAATTATTTTGAGTTCTACCTTTAGCTATTCTGAAATAGAAAATCACAATCAATGTGATACTTACAGAAATATTTAGGAAACATTCAATTTTGAATATTTTGAAATCTTTAAAAAAATATTCAAAACAACACACAGCAAATCTGACATATTTGATTTTTTCAGCAAAACCAGTCACATTTGGAATGTAAATAAAATAATACAATCCATGGCTATATTTTTGGAGCCATATATTACAATTCTAACAAAAGACAAACGATCAGTAGCCAGCGCTTCATCTGCAGTCTACCTAAGTTTTCCATTTTCATAAATTTAGTTTATTTTTTTTACAAAAAAAGAACTGAATACTTCTGTATACATGGATTAGCCCAGAGGTCAACAACCTTTGTTATGTGCCCTTATACAATTTCATGTAATGGGACAGCTGCCCTGCTTATTTTTTAAATGTATCATTGTTTTAATAATAATTATAATTAAATGATATTATCAAAGTTCAGGAAGTTTTGACTTTTAACAACCTTCTTAAATTTCATTTGATAGCAATTAATTTTGCACGATTTGCCAACCTTTCAAGTTTTTAGAAAGTAAATTTAAAATTTTTAAAATTTAATTTTGGAGTGCACAATTGAAGAGTCACGTGTACAATGCCACCTTTGGGCATTGTATTTCTAAGCCGAGTCCCTTATTATTTCAGGCCTCTGATCAGTATTTAATATAACTCATATTGAAACAAAACATAAACACTGTACTTAGACAAACTGCAGAATATTCTTCCATAGATCACTTGTTATTCTTATTGCACAGATCCCACACTGGATTTATTTATATTGGCTGATTGATGGAAAAGAGAATGGAGCAGTTTTTGAAATAAATTTGGCTTAGATTGTATCAAAAGTGGAAATATTTTATTTATTTTAAACAATTGCTGAAAAATGTGTCTTAGGGGACTGATTAACTTTTAATGTTATCTGCTAACTATTGCACAGTTATTTTTTTAAATTCTGCATGCCACGTTTGTTGATACTAACCTGTCTTTTTTATATACATTTGCTATAGGATCCATATCTGAATAGATTTTTCCTGCAGTGCCAGAAAAGAAAGAGAGATTTCTCTCAGCCACCTACCTCAAGTTTTATCATCTCCTGTAAGGTAAGTTAAATAAGAAATTATATCGGTATTGATTGTGCTAATGGATGAATATTATATATTTTAATTCTCCTTTTGAATTGTGCACATTTGTTAGCATAATGCTAAATTATACATTGCTAAAGAGTGCAGAGTAGCTGAAAATAAAATTGATTGAAAATAAAAATAAACATTAACCCAAAAGCCAGCATGTAAAATTATTTATGAATTCCTATATATCTATGTTCATTATTGATAGCATGGATTTTTAAAATAGAAAAAGTCATTTCCAGAGGTATGCCATAGATCACCAGAAACATGGTTTTAAAAACAGAATTTTGATTGCATATTTTTTCATCTTTATTATCTATTTTTTTTTCTTTTTGCCATGAAATATGTTGGGTATGCTTCACGAAGGCCACCCTGGTATTGTAAAAATGAAAAGCCTAGCTAGAAGCTATGTCTGGTGGCCTGGTATAGAAAAAGACATCGAATACTGGGTTACTACTTGTACTAAATGTTAGAAAACCAGGCCTTCCCCACCACAAGCACCCATAAGGGACTGGGAGACCCCATGAGGCCTCTGGTCTTGGATCCACATTGATTTCGCGGGTCCTACTAGGGGACATACCTTTTTAATTGTCGTAGATGCATACTCAAATTGGCTGGAAGTTGTAGTAATGTCATCTACGACAACCGAGGCGGTCATTAAACAACTTAACAAACTCTTCGCAACCCATGGATTGCCGGATGTCCTAGTGTCCGACAATGGGCCACAATTAACAATGGGCCATCCAATTTGAACAATACCTAGTCTCCCTAGGTATACGCCATGCACTAACCGCGCCGGCCCACCCAGCTGCAAATGGTAGGGCGGAGAGAATGGTCAGGTTTACCAAAGAGGGTTTAGAGAAAATGGACCTTGAGGATGTCCAGGATAAAATTAACTGCCTATTCACCCTCCAACATATCACATCCAGCACTGTAACCAACAAAAGCCCAGCGGAATTATTAATGGGAAGAAAACTAAGGTCGCAATTAGACAGGTTGCACCCAAATTACACCTTGGAAAGACCCCCCGACTCCTCCAGCCGTTTCCGAACATTTGAAATCGGCAACATAGTCTACACAAAAAATTTCACCGGGGACCCCCTATGGCTTCCAGGCACAATCACACAAATCACAGGCCCCTGGTCCTACCGACTAACCATAGACAATGGCAGGGAATGGAAGCGGCACATAGACCAGCTTCGTTCCCGAAACATTGAAAGAAATACACACTCACAACCACAAATAATAAAAAATGATGAAAATAAAACCAAAGGGGGGGGGGGAAATACAAGAAAATAATAAAGAACTTTTTAAAATAAACCCAGAACATCTAAACAATCAAAAAGAGCAAAAAGGAAACTTATGGTTAGATGAGACTTGTGGAAAAATTCTAGACAAAGGGGCCAGCCAAGCCGGCTCGACCTGCCCGGAGAAACCAGGAGGGAGTGGCGAAACCACTGGCCTGAGAAACTCAAGTGGTAGCAAAATTGCTGACTCACCCTTCCAGGCGGTTCCATGGAGAAGAGCTGGAGAGACAGCAACCCCATGCGAACCGGTTGAAGTCTCCAGCGAAAATGAACCGCGCAAGTCCAGTAGAATCAGAAGAAGCCCCACCTACCTGCGCGACTACGTCACCACGTAGGACTAAACCAAGGGGGGAGGGGTGTTCTGTATAAAATAGTTTACTCCACATCCTCTAATATGATTGGCTAGAAAAGCCGACATAGGGATTGGTTCACGAGGAACCAATCCAAAAGAGCCGCCAAAAGGCGGCTAAATCAAACAAATGTCATTGGCTACAAGCCGGCAGGCAAGCCGTATATAAAGGCTGCCGCAGCTAGAGCCAAACTGTTCCATTTAACTTAAACTGTTGAAATAAAGACTTTTACTGTTGGAACCCAGTCTACCTCGCGTTTTTCCGGACGGAATACTAAGCATTGTTTTTTTTCTTGGAATGATGAATTCTGCATTATATTTGTCAAACTTTATTTCACTGAGGACCACATCAGGGTTTTATTTGACCTCAGACAGCTGTGGTAGCCATAGTGGGCGAGGCCAGCTCAATATCACTCATGCTAGGGGCATCTATGTTGGCCTGAGTGCTGTTGCCAGGAAAAATGGGCTCACAAGCTCTGTTTCTGGCTGCAACAGCTTCCTGCAACCCTCTGCGAGCGAAAAAGCTCAGGAAGGTCACATGCAGCCCTTGCATATGGCCCTCGCGAGCTCTGTTTTCATTGGCAGAGGCATCGCAAGCTGGTCCTTTGCTGTTTTCAGGGAAGCCCCACAGGCCAGATCTAAGCACCCCGCAGACCGGATTCAGCCAATGGGCCTTGAGTTTGACATCCCTGTTCTATACAATGTTTACAGTAATTTTAGCATTATTCATATAATCATGATTTAAAAGGTATAACTAATGCCACTGTAGCCATTTCCATACTGAAGAGATCTTCTTGATCTTCTTGATTGCAAAAAGTTCAGTTTTGCAAATGTAGAACTAGACCCAACCATTACGTTACTACCTTATTTTTCAAAGCAAATAACTGATAGTAGTTAACTAGACCTCTTAGATAGTCAATTTACCATATGTTGCTGGCTCAAATCGGAAATAATTCCTCTAGCTATTATTCCAAGTATCCTCTTAAAAATTCTATGTCTCTCAGGAGACATTGGTAAGCAATTTTTAACCAATATAAGAGATAGAAATAGAAAAGGCCCAAAAACATTTTTACTTTATTTACTGATACATTTGATTTATATGCTTGATTTATATTTTCATTGGGATTTCAAGGCAGCCTATTACACATAATTTTGTCCCCACAGCAATTACAATCTGAGATAAATTCATCCAGACATTTCATGCTCAGCTCTGGACTTGAATCACCTATAATCACCATTAAAGATTATCCAATTTGTGAACAAACTTTATTATACAGATTTTGATGTATATTTCTAACATTGTCCAAAAATAGATTCGATTAGTTTAAATTAACAATGACATTGCACAACTCTGTAACTGTCTCCATGAACTTATTTAAAATGAAGGTTGAGTTATATGTAACCTGAGTTAAACTGCTTTTACTTTGAAATATATTTGACATCTCCATCAAGTCAGACTTCATTCATGATTAACATTTCCATGTAATTTGTATGACAACAAGATGGAAATGGTTTGTCACTCCCTTATTTTCTACTCAGTTTCCCCAATTAGTCTAATCTCCTGGAATTTTCTGGTCATCTCTTAGTCCAGAATCACTAACTCCAGCCAATTTAGCTTTAGCAAGACTTTTCCTAGGCTGGCTCAGTGCTGCCACCTGGGATACCCTGATTTAAATGAATTTATAACAGTCATGGAAGTTTACAACATCACTCTCTGTTCATGCTTGATTTCTTAATCAGAATTTACTTAAAATTGAAAAGATCCATGTCGTTGTGAATTTTCTTCCTGTGATTCTGAACCAGCTGTTCTGGGTTCTTATACAAAACAAAGAGGATGAGGTAACAACTGCTGTGACCAGGTATTTGCTGTTTTACTTTCTATTCGTTATCATTTAGTTTGCCTAATGAAGCAGTTATTGAAATCTATTTAATTGTGGCCAAACCATCTTAACCTTAAGTGTTTGTTTCCCCCCCAAAAAATTCAACAGATTATGCACTTCCCTTTTGTCTTCAATAACTTTAAGACCACTTAACATGTGCTAAAGAAAAGTTAATTCTAGATAATTTTATGGAACTCTGTTTGAAGCAGCAAAGGACTCTCTCTCTCTCTCTCTCTCTCTCTCTCTCTCTCTCTCTCTCTCTC
>BLBF01000040.1:37375802-37389324 GCA_015471245.1 Laticauda colubrina
TCTCTCTCTCTCTCTCTCTCTCTCTCTCTCTCTCTCTCTCTCTCTCTGTAAGCGCGTTTATGGGACTTTAAGTTGGTCTTCTCTCCTGGCATCTCCCTGGGCAAGTCTGTGCAATTTCCTTGGAAGCATTTTTAGAACTGGTTTATTATTTCTAGGGGTGAAGGAGGGTGGCCGGGACAAAGAAACCCAGCAAGTATCTGTGTCTAAATCAAGATTAGAACTCCTAATGTGGATTTCCTACTGCTACACTTGAAGCTTAACCATTAGATTACTCTGGCTAGAGAACAACATATGCAATGCATAATTCAACACCCAAGAAAGGAGGACAAATCCCTAAAACTCAAGGCTTTTGCACATTATTTAGAAACACTCTGTGTGTTCAGACTGTAAAATAGGGCCATTTTTTAAAATAGTAATAATAATAATTACTGAAATAAACAGACTTACTTACATTTAGTTGTTTTACTTGTGAAATGAAACTACCATCTTCTTTATCACATTATATTTTTAATTTACAGGGTCTTTGCTGATATTGTGGCCAAGTTCCATGAAGAAAAATTAGATCACTATATTCAATCATATGTAAAGGTAAGAATATTTAACCTGTTCTTATCTCTTTATAAAATTTCAGATTTATGCCAGAGTTTATTTTTAAAGCCATCTTGGCAAAGCATCATGTATTAACTGCTTCTGTAAACTACCCATGGTAATTTATCAGTTGATTCTCTTACAAAAGTTTGCATGAGGCAATACGATATGCAGTGAACATAAACAGTCATTTGTAGTAAAGAGAGCATTGTTGGAAATTTTTCTGTGTGCTTTCAAATAGCTTGTGCATAATATTTTTTAGCCTTTTTATTATTTTCTCAAGAACTTTTTTATTGTCTAAATTGCAGTGGTTTTGTACCTGTTCATGGTATGTGGAACATTTTTAATCTTCCAGCATGATATTTTGCACATATTTGTGAATTGGCACTGCTTGTTCTGTTTCTTTCCATTCAATTTTCATTTTAAATCCTTCATTGTACTGAATGTATGTGTACTAAGATTAGTTATAGATACTTTAAAGGAATGTCCTTGTATGCAGTATAAGTAAAAATGCCTTTTGAACTTGTAAAGTGCTAAAAAGCTACTAAAATATTTGGCATACTTTGCACAGTGAAAGAAACTAAGCAAAGTTGTTGATTTTAAGGAGGAAAAACACAAAGCATATGAAGACAATGTCTTTGTTTTGTCAAATCAGATTAAAAAATAAACTCATCAATATTTTTAAATTAATTAGTTATCATTTGGTATGATATTAAAAGGGAAAATGAGGAAGTTATTGATATCCACAATTTCAGAGTTGCATTTAATTTATGTTTAAAATAGGGATGTGGTGACTCATTGGCTTGTCAAACAGAAAGGTTGGCAGTTCAGCAGTTTGAATCCCTAGCACCGTGTAACAGAGTGAGCTCCCGTTACTTGTCCCAGCTTCTGCCAACCTAGCAGTTTGAAAGCATGTAAAAATGCAAGTAGAAAAATAGGAGCCACTTTGGTGGAAAAGTAACAGCGTTCTGTGAGCCTTCGGCATTTAGTCATGCCGGCCACATGACCATGGAAACGCTGGCTCTTCAGCTTTGTAACAGAGGTGAGCACCACCCTCTAGAGTAGAAAATGACTACCACGTATGTGTGAGGGGAACTTTTACCTTTATGTTTAAAATAGATTTTAACAATTATTGAAATTATTTCAATTTGTAGAAGCTCAAATGTTTGCTAACGGTTTTTGATGTCAAAATACTGATGCAACCATTTTTATACTTCAAACTCTGATCCTGAATAACTCCCAATTTTTAAAGCAGATTTTGAATTTGTATAGGGGGACTGGAGTTATGATAGGAATAGGGAATTTCTGCTCTGATTTATACGGCTCGATATACAGATAGAATTCGTAATGGATGGAATACATTGAATCTCTCTCTTTGTGATTGAAAGAGCTACATGTAATTTTCCTTCTAACATTATGTATCCTGTGGCTTACCAATAATTACAAATAGACATGACAAGAAGCAATCATTTTAAACTATGGAGTGACAGATTCAGTTTAAATAGGGACACTTAAGAGAGAATAAAGAAAAGATTAACAATGAAAATTAAATAAATGAGTATTTTCTGTTCTGGTATTTTAATTTTTTTATCAAAATTACACATAGTACTTTGGTTTTTTTACTTACAAAAAGGAAATAGAGATTTTATCTGTTGCCTGAAAATTGGACTTTCAGATCTATTTGTGTAGAAGTATAGAGTCAAATAGGATGTTTCCACATATAATCTCTTATATATAATTACAGTAATTTAACTACTCAGGTACTGTTGAGCTTCTTGTACACTTATTCATACAATAAGTTAATTTGCTTAACAAATAAAATATTATGGAGAATTGAGGAATAATATCAGTAATGACATGGATGAATCAGAGATGCATGTACATGGCTCCAGATTCATTGCTTAATTAATTTCTGCTTCATTACTTTAAGTGAATGTGTGAAATGCCTTCATTTAAATACAGTGTTTCAGAAGATGTCGCTAGATGTTCTAGCTGTACTATATAACCTGTTTGATCCCTGCAATTCATCATCTGATAATGCTCCATTTTAGCCATTAGCATATGTATGTCACTTTACAATTATGAGAACTTCATTTAAAATATGTAAGAATAATAACACATTTATAATAATATGATTTTGAGAATTATTCTGAATACTTGTTATGAAATTTACTGAATTTCACATAAGTAAAATGTCATAAATCTGGTAAGATACTGACTGTCCACACATAATTTTTCCATTAGTGTTTTATTGTATAGCTTCTTCTAGAATCATTGTTGTACCAAAGTAGCAAAATGAAGTTGAGTTTTTCATGCTTTCCTTGGGGACTGCTATGAAGATACTGTAGATTGCTAGTGGAGAAATGGACATATATAAGTCCATTTCAACGTGAGTCAACATGAATGCTAATTATCAGAACATATATCCAGGACTGGGATTCAAATTTTTTAACAACAGATTCTGTGGGTGTGGCTTAGTTGGTGGACATGGCTTGGTGGTCATGTGACTGGGTGGACATGGGTTGGTGGTCATGTTATTGGCTGGGCATGGCCAACTCAATACCACTCACATCGAGGCATGCATCTCTTCCCCTGGTCTCTCATGACTGTGGGGGTGCTGCAAAAGTCATAAGTTTGAGAAATGGTCATAAGTCACTTTTTTCAGTGCCGTTGTAACTTTGAATGGTCACTCCACACAAGCAAAGTACCAGCAAAAGAGCGGAAAAAAATTCCAGAGAAGTTCCAGAGACAGGAAGTCTAGTCCTGCCAAGAATGTAATAAGGGTTAACGGAGAGGCAGTTTCTTTTTGCAACACCAGAATGTTTCCTTCCTTACAGGATTAGGCTAGTAATTTCTTATAACAACTGGTTCTCCAAACTGCTTAGAATGTTAACAACCAGTTCTAACGAATAGGTGCGAACTGGTAGAATCTCACCCCTGCATATATCCTTTTCCATTTTCGACAATCTAGGTCTCATAACATAAATTGAATTTATAATAAACTGAATGGCTACATTTTTATTGCAATAAAACAATTTCTGTTGTGCTTTTTGCAAAATGAAATTCCAAATATATCATATTTGGAAATAAGTCTCCCAGAATTCAATAGGCCTTCTCCCAAACAACTGCCTATAACTTCAAAATGTTAAATTTTTTTGTTGTATTTTAACATTTCATTTTGCATGTATGTATGTGCAAAATGCCTTTCAGGAAGAAACTTAGTAACAATTTAATCACTTTAAATTGTAATCACTGCAGCTTTTAAAAATTTTGTAAATGAACAATTACAGTAGAGAACTATGATATATCAAGAAATTTTTTTAAAGACAATTACCATTCATAAGAGCCGTGGTGGTGCAGTGGTTAGAATGCAGTACTTCAGGCTACTTCTACTGATCACCGACTGCCAGCAGTTTGGCAGATCAAATCTCACCAAGGTCAAGGTTGATTCAGCCTTCCATGCTTCCAAGGTTGGTAAAATGAGGACCCAGATTGTTGGGGGCAATATGCTGTCTTTGTAAACTGCTTTGACAGATGTAAAACACTGTGAATCAGAATATAAGTCTAAGTGCTATGAGAGAGATGAAAATTTTAAATGAATACCATCCTGAAATTAAACAATATTCTGAAGAATGTCAATGTTTACTATTATTTTCTTGAATCTCATTCATTTCAGAAGTTACAAAATATAGTTTAACACAGTTGAAGTATCTTAACATGTTTAGATTAATGAATACTGATGATGAATTTGAGCTGTTTTGGTAAAACCTCTCAATTTTAGCCATCATGCTCTCTCTATACTCAAGTAATAGCCAGAGATATTATTAGAGTAAATGTGTTTGAACACTTCAGATGTTGTAGTAGTGATAGTAGTAATGTACTCTAGATTAAATGTGAAGTCCCAGAAGAATAAAGAATGCTGCTGGATTCAAATCTACTTTTCTGCTCTTTCAAGTAAAGCATGATCCTGTAATTCTACATGATGGCATCACATCATGTGTTGAATGTCTGTAATAACCATGAATGAGACAAAAGTAGCAACCTTGCATTTGTTGTAGCATAAAATTTCATTCAAAACATTTTTCTCTGTATCTTTCTTAAGATGACATAAGATTAATGCTACTTTAAAATATATGTAGCACAGAATTCTTATTTACAAGTCCCTTTCCTTGCAGCATTATTTTGGGGGTAATGCTAATGAAAATCCAAACATGTTGTGGACAATGCTCTATACATGTAAACAAACTAAAGTGTGTGATTGCTTAACTAGCTGTCACTAAATGTATTCTCTTAATACATTCAGAACAGCATTGATCGAGTGATTGTTTTGCTTAGTCATCTTCCATTCAAGAATAAGACTAAATGTCACCACATTTCATACATTTCCAGATTGGCTGAAGTTTAGAGCAAAGAATGGTGCATGTGCAAGATAACTGCAGATGCTAATACTTCCATGCTGGCAAGAATAATGTTTCAATATTTATATGTATTTTTCCCACATCCCATGATGTATTCAGCCTCATAAGGAAAGTGTTGAATGTGTTATTAAAAAAATAAATAAATAAGCAAACACAAAAATAATGTCAAAGAAATTTTCCCATGATAGTTTGAACCTATCAAATATAATGATCACAGTAATAAACTTTAATATAAAAATGGAATAGGAATTGTGCCTATACAGCAGTGTTAAGAGGCTGGGAAATTCTGGGAGTTGAAAACCATTCATTATAAAATGCCAAGGCTGAGAAACATTACTGTGCAGTTTGTTGGCAGGTTAGAGTATTTATTGCCTGAGATATGTATTTTTGATTTTGATATAGACCAGACCTTTCTGCATAATGTAAAATGTTTATAACACAATTTCATATATATTTAATCAGAGATATATCTCACTGAGTTCAGAAAGATTTATTTTCAGGCAGGTGATGCAGACTTGGGCATGAGTTCATTATCCTTGAATGGTCAAGGAGAAGATCAACAGAAGGGTAGATGCAAAAGACTAATAGTCTTGTACCATAAATATTTTCTAAGCACTGACCATATAACTGTCAGGTACTATATGATGCAAATTATTCGTGTTGCATAGTCAATGAGACCTAATGTTCTAACCATTAACATTTTTTCCCACATTTTATATTATACTTTTAGTATGTATTCAAAACTAAGACATTTGAAGAACAGACTGTTCATGAAGAACTGGCCAAGAATATAACTGATCTTTTGCAATCAAATGATCAAAGGACTGTGAAGATTGTTCTGAAGGTGAAATCTGTTCTTATTCATGAGCTAAAATGTCAGGGAAACTTTTATAAATTATTAATTTCCTCGCTTTTGTTCCTATGAGTTAGGTTTTAACTCCTGGTGACTGCCTGGACTAGTCTTTGGAGTTTTCCAGGCATTTTTTTTTTTTTTGGGGGGGGGGGGGAGGGGCAGTAGTTTGTCAATGCTTCATTTCTAGGGCTGAGAGAAAATAACTGGCCGAAGGTCAGTTAGCTGCTTGTGCTTCAGATAGTATTAAAACTCACAGCCTCCTGCTTTCTAACTAATTCACCAGATCAAACTGACTGTTTTTCTATATGTTCTTATTTTATGATGTAGTTGGGGAAAGAATTGCTTAGCACAGGGCTGTCAAACTTCCAGATGGTGGGCCATCTGGAAGTTTCTACTCATTCCAGATGAGTTTGACACCCCTGCCTTAGCAGAACAGCTAAGAAGTTAATATGGAAGCCTGAGTGGAAATACTACGATTTAAAAGCAAGAAGTTGGTGATGTTGTTGAAGGACACTTGTATTGGTAAATGCATCACACAAATGCAGCTTCTTGCTAGCAGATTGAACAAGGATATTCTTTATAAACTGTTACCAATTCAGCACTAAAGTGGCAGAGAGAAAGTTGGTTTGGGATTTGTTTGAATAAAGACCTTTTTAAATTGAATTCAGATTCAATTTATGGATAGACTTCTATGTTTTTTAAAGAGTTGCAGATATAAATTCCAATTGGAAAAGGAGAAACAATGAAGTTATTAATTCCTCAGTTAGTTCTTTGCCATTGCCAGGCTATTCTGGTGAGGTCCCCAGGGCAGAGAAGCAGTTTTTTAAAGTCACCTGGGGAGGTAAAAAAATCTATATTATAAATTACTATAGCTGTGTACAGAGAGTCTATTCATAAGTGACTCAGGCCCCATAGATTCAGTTGTCTCTTTTCTAATCTTATTTCTTCCAAATACTTAGGAAATACAGCTCTAGCAAATTTTAGCCACTTTGGTTAGGTTTTATGGAAACAGTAGTCTCAGCATATATGGAAAAGCACACTTTTGGAAAGCTTTTTGTAAAGAAAAAATAAAACTGCAAAGTATAGGTGTGTTAATACCAAAGAAAAATAATATATATTTATTTATTTTTAGCACTCCTGGTTCTTTTTTGAAATTATATTAAAATCAATGGCACAGCATTTGGTTTATACAAAGAGAGTACAGGTAAGACTATGCTATTATGTACTACATAATAAATGTTATCAGTATTTAAACATGTTCTTATTTAAGAATATTTTACTGATCTAAGTTTTATCATATTCTTTAATGAGTGCAATATTTTAGTGTATGTATGCTTTTCATATACATTGACTTTAGACTGTACTATCTTTAGTTGTTACTATATTATATGCACGGTAAAGTGTCTGGATTATAGTGGTGTACAAATTTATATAGGCATTTTGAGGCATCATAAATGTTGCTGTCAGGTAAAAAGATAGAAGGACTTTTAATTCAGTATTAACTAGAAACTGACAATATGATATAGTGGGTATGGTAGTATTAAAATAATTTTCCTGGATCCCTTTCTCCAAGCCAGGAGAATACGGGCAAATAAGACACAAAGTATGCTATTGGTAGAAAGGAATTTGATCTATTTATTTCCCAACAACAAAAGGGTTTGTTCTTGGGGCTAGTTACAGAGAAAAATGGGATTCCGTGACTTTTTATAGGGGAACTGGACTTGGGGAATATGGGTTGCATATGTGCTGGTTCTCGTGGGATTGGATGAGTTGGATTGTTGGATTGCCTACAAACTGGTTCTAGTGTGTGCTTCTGTCAATAGGTCAACGTTAATTGTCTTTCCTGGTGTCTGTTGGTTTTCCTTTTGTTGTGTAGATGGGGTAGATAGAGATCTAGCCTATTTGTTGGTGTGAGGAAGTGTGACTGATCAGGTTTTTGGTTTTGGTCAATCCTCAACCCTTCTATTTCAGGGAACAAGTCTGTCCCTAACTTTTTGCAAAATATTGCTTCTCTTGATGGTTTGGTGAATGGTGAAGAGATCTTTACATGTGATGATATTTTGGGGTTCTCTTCCAAGTGCTTTTTATTTAAAAAAATCCTGACAAAGCTATATTCTTATGTACTTGACTTACTGATGAGAATTTTCAAAATTGTCTTTAGCATATATGATGACTGCCAAGTTACCCATCTTAGATATTCAAGAAATTATTGATTGTTCCTATCAAAGACAGATAAGTAGACTTCTAGGGAAAAAACCTGCAATGTGTAGATACAAATACAGTTATTTCTCACCATACAATGGCACTAAGTGATGTAGTCATAAAGCACAACTGCATCATTTCGTGATAGCAATCCCTGCAGTCCCAGCTGCTGTTGTTAACTAAATTCCATTCTCATTAGATGAAGCAGCTTCTTGCCAGCTTCCTACAACCAAAGTCAAGGAGGAAGCTGCAAGTCACAACCAAGCAGGTAAAAGTGGCTTCAGCTGGATGGTGGAGGGAGCACAGAGTATGGGGAAAGTGTAGAAGGGTGAGGCATGAGGTGAAGGAGTGCTCTAGGGTTATGATATTGAGGGATGTAAGAATGCAATGCATGTTGGGAAGGGTGTTCATGACAATAATGACCTGAAGGGTGCATGAAATGTGTGAGTGGCTAATATGGTGCAAATGCAGAGAGGGTGGGAGGATATATGGGTGGGCAACACTTTCTGCAGCTGGTGATTATTAATTAATCATTTCCACAGTGATTTGGCTTTCCTCATGATATAGCCATGAAAGAAATTGCCACTGGAATTGAAATAAGTGATCCTCGGTCAGTGGTGGGATTAAAAAAAATTTACTACCAGTTCTATGGGCATGGTTTGGTGGCTGTGGCAGGGGAAGGATACTGTAAAATCTCCAGTCAGAGGTAGTATTTGCCAGTTCTCCAAGCTACTCAAAATTTCCACTACCAGTTTTCCAGCACTGGTCAGAAACTGCTGAATAACATCTCTGCTCTGGCTACATATTAAAAAATTTCTCAAATTGGATTTATTTTCCTACATCTTGTTTTAACAATAGCATTTTAATTGAGGCTTAGTTGCATCCACTTTGTAATCATCCAGTTCCATGAAGGCATTAAGTGTCAAAAACATTTTCTGAATAAATAAATACCATCATTAAACTGTACATCAGAATGATGCCTGTTAGCATTTACTCAGAAGCAATTCCAGTAACTCCCCCAATTTTGTTTTGTGGTGAGGGGAAGGAAACATTTTGGAATATTGACTGTTGTCTAGGTCAGTTTCTTATTCTGAAGAAGCCATTTGCTGTCCCACCAGATTCCTCGTGCTCAGAGGTTTCCAGAATCATACAAAACTAAATTAGATAAACTTGTAATGAATATATCAGATCATGTTACTTGGAAACACGTAGAAGCTTTTGAAGAGACAAAGAATGCAAGTCACAGTGTTGGCAGGTTTCTGAAGGTAAGTTGTATTTTGTATAAATAACCTTTAACCTATTTGATCCTTGCAGATTCCACAATCCTTGTAATCATTTTCATAGTAAATATTTCTCTTTACTTTTGGCATAACACAAAACATTAATTATGTGCTTCTTCTACACTGATGAAGACTGGGCATAGTAGTGCTGAAAGTTTATAACCAGAGAGTAAAAGAAGAAACATTTGAATACTTGTCACCAAAAAAGAATATACAGTAATCACACTCTCTATAATAAAGAACATAACTCTTTGTACTGTAGCACTGTTAATTAATAAAGGATTGCCATTCAGTTTATAGAGTTGCAGAAGGGCAAACTTCATTTAATAACCAAAAATTCAAGAAATACAAACAGATCCTATTTGTCCTATTCTTGACAACTAGGATCTGTTTCATTTGAACATATTTACATTTTCAGTAAGTTTTCTGGTTATTTATTCAAAACAATGCAAAATCTTTGAATTTCATATTGCTACTTACATAAATTGATATTTAGATTAATCAGAGAAATATTGAATTGAGTATTTAACATTTGATCTTCATGATTTATTGCCAGTTTGCCAAGATGATATTAATTCCTTATTAACTTTTTTCTGTTAAAAGTCTTTTCTTAGGGAAATAATTATTATCATTTTGATTTTTTTCTCTTAGCAATGTTTCACATTCATGGACCGTGGATTTGTATTTAAATTAATTAATAATTATATAAGCATGTTTGGACCAGGTGATGACAAGGTAAATAAAGTAAATGTATGTTTGCAATTATATCAACTTCTCCTTTTACTTTAGAAATTATCAGAATCAGTAAAAAAAAGGGAATAGGTCTTCCAAGAATATTTGTTTCCTTTTGTTGGATAAAAGTTTTATGATCACTTTACAAAGCAGTTAATAGAAAAAAAATCTTTGTAATATGCTGATTCCCCATGTAGTTGATTCCCCATGTAGTTGATTCCCCATGTAGTTGATTATGTAGTTGATTTTGGTTTGCTATGACCTTACAAAAATAAAAAGTCAGTCTATCCAATCATATGTTTATCAATGAAAACATGGATCTCGTTACTGGAATTTGTTTGTTGCTTGCTCATTTAGCAGTCCTTTAGCAGGGAAATGCATGTATTTCTTATTCAATCTAATCTAAGCAATTATCTGCTGGATTCCCTTTCCCTTTATTAGTTTAGTATTGCTATAATCACCTTTCTCATTTAAAAAATTTTTTTGCTCTTACATGAAAATAATACTTTCACATAAATATAAATAAACATGAGCATTCATTATCCTGCATAACTATTATTTCATGTAGTTATGCAGATAGATTAATGAATGTACATGCATGGAATAAAAGATCGATCACCTGATAATCACCTCAAACTTTCAGATTTTATTCCAGTATAAATTTGATTTTCTTCAAGAAGTATGTAACTATGAACACTTCATTCCTCTCTGCCTACCCCTGAAATCTGCAAACATTCCAGGTAAGCATTTATGGTCTTATATAATATTTATATAAGACAAAATAATCTGTATTCAATTTTAACTATATATATTTAGTAATAAAGCTCATAAAATATTAGGGGTTTGTATTATATAAATACATTTAAGGTCAGCATGCAAATTTCCCATTTTCAATAAAATTGTTTTATTACAATTGAGAGTATGAGTAAATGTTATTTTAGTAACTAAGTTATAATGTTAACTTTAAAAAAAAACAGCAAAAAATGCATAAATCATGAATTTAAAAAATGCCTGACAACTTTTTATGGTACTAAAATAAAAGGTATTTCAAAATTGAAAACCTTACATTTGATTTTCAAAATTTGACTCTTTCCATCAAATAAATGAGGGACTTTAGATCTAAAAGAGAGAAAGTTTCTCTGTGGTAGATGCAGTAGTTAACAGAATAACCTTGGAGTCCAACCCCCTTTTGTTCCGTCCGGAAAAACGCAAGGTAGACCGGGTTCCAACAACAAGTCTTTACTTCAATTATAGTTGTTAAACGGAACATTGGCTCAAGCCGCGACAGCCCTTTTATCATGTTTCTGTCTGCCGGCTTGTAGCCAATGACAAGCATTTGGTTTTGCTGCCCTTGGACGGCTTTGTGGATTGGTTCTTATTGAACCAATCCCCTATTAGGTTTTGTTAACCAATCGGAAAGAAGTATTTGGAGCCTACTATTATTTATACAGAACACCTTTTCAGGCAGGAAACCCTATACCATTTCAGACAGAGTTTCCAATGTCTTCTAAAAAACTGAAGGTATTGGAGTACCCACAACTTCTGGAGATAAGCCATTCGACTGATTAATTGTTCTGTTGGTTAGCATTATCTTGGAGTTTTATCATCAACTTTCTGCAAATCTATCAAACTGTTTATTTAGGTGGGATTTAATGGTGAGCTGGGCCACTATTTCAGTAACTGGTTACATTACTTCAGCTGCTTTACATTTAGATTTACTTTGCTTTTGTTTATGGTATAAATCACCAGGAATTGTAGCATGCAAATTCTTGTAATCAGTACAGTCATCACCACTTTTACTTTAGGCCTCTTAAAAATATTAGCAATTTGTTTTTAAGAAGCTTATCTTTATCTTCCTCACGGTTGGGTGAGCAATATTAGACACCAACAACAGCACTGGTTTTATGTGATTTTCCACATGTATAACCCAAATGTTATACATGTCAGTATCTCAATTGATCTTCATTTTTCTTGTTAAGTCATTTATCTTATTTTATGTCATGAGCAGAAAGGAAGGAAGGATGTGAACTTTAAAACTTAATATAGTTTCTGATTTTTCATTCTTAGTTTACTTTGTCCAAGAAACAATACCGTTTTTCCTACACTGCACAAAGTCTCTCTGTATGGTTCTTCTTCCTTTTTTCTTTTTTTTTTTTTGCCACACAGCCCCTTCAGATCCAGTTTAAAGTGTTCCTGATTAAGTCTGCCTCATCTACTAGTTCTTTGAGGTGCAGCTGATTCCATGCCCACAATTTAATTAATTGTTCAGTTAACAATTAAATTAGTTTACAACATGGATATAAATGGTCTGTCACTGTCACCATTTACATTTGTATTTGAGATTGTATCTTGAATAGTCACTTACAATATGCTTCTTTCTCATTCCAGTCACCTTCTGTGGCCTGGAAGAGTGTCTGTTTTTTTAGACTTTCAATGTTCACACTGATAAGCTTGTTGTAGCTTTCTGCCGTATCATTTGATCCTAGACAGATAAACAGGAAAGGATTGTTTCATTGGTCCTGTTGAATCTTAAATGTTTGCTTTGTTTTTAATACTTTTACACCATTAGTTTCAAACAAACCACTGTACAAAGTCCATAAAAAGATAAAATAACCTATTCCTTTAAAAAAGCTTAGTAATTGGAGTTGATCTCAAAGTAGCCAGTCCAAAAGCACTATTTCTAATCAGTAATAGTGCTTTTGGATTCACGAAGTGTGAATATATGAATATGACACCATAAAATTATACCTTCACAATTACCATTGGCTTTTATTTAAATGTACCTTTCTTTCTTTTTCTTTTTCTTTTTTTCTTCCCCTTTTCCATATATTTCTATCACACCATTCAAGATCCAGTCACACCATCAGAAGCAACCCAGCAGTTTCATGCATCAGGTAAGCCTAAGTACAATTTGCAATCTTCGTTATTAAATGTGGCATTATCAAATTCTAGCATCTTAAAAATTATCTACTACTCTGCACTGTACCCAAGTTTGAAGTGGAATTATTCTGCCACAATTTTAACTGTCCAACACAGGTTTGGAGTGATAATATACATTGCATTAATTGAAGGACCTCTCAGAGAGGTACTTACATGTGTGCTGTTCAGCTTCCTTCGGGTATTATCCCACGTCATTGTAGTGCTTTCAAACAAACTCCAAGTCCAATAAACACAGACCAAGACTCCCAACCAATCAGAATGTAGAAAAAAACATCCTGCCACAATAATAGGCTAGCCTCAAATTTAAAACCAACGGCTGTGAGACCCTGACCCACATACAAACTCAATACAGAAGCCTGATGATGGCAGATGAGATTCTGCTGAAACGTTGCTACAACTTTAACAGAACTACAATGACGTGGGATAATACCCAAAGGAAGCTAAACAGCACACATGTAAGTACCCGCGAAAGCCTAAGAAAACAAACAAATATATATATATATATATAT
>BLBF01000040.1:37389424-37494190 GCA_015471245.1 Laticauda colubrina
TATATATATATATATATATATATATATATATATATATATATATATAAATTATATATATGTGTGTGTGTGTGTGTGTTATTGAAGGATATGAATGACAAGTTTTAAACACACAACTCTCTTGACTGTCTTAATCCAGATGTTCCTGAATATATTGTAACAAATGAATTTTGCCGGAAGCATTTTTTAATTGGATTACTTCTTCGAGAAGTTGGGTTTGCACTCCAAGAAGATCAGGATATCAGACACATGGCCCTAGCCATGCTCAAAAATCTGATGGCAAAACATTCCTTTGATAATCGATATAGAGATCCGGTATGAATGTTTAACTTTTTGCCTTGATTGAATAAACCAAGGGTCTTCAAACTTGGCAAGTTTAAGACTTGTAGACTTCAACTCCCAGAATTCCTTCTCCAGTCATGTTAGCTCAGGAATTCTGGGAATTGAAGTCCACAAGTCTTAAACTTGCCAAGTTTTAAGACCTTGGAATAGACCATTCCATTGACTGTACAGAGCCATCTTTGAATGTCTTTTCTGCAGGAGAAGCAGGCAAAAATAGCAAACCTGTATATGCCTCTTTACGGGATGCTTTTGGACAACATGCCAAGGATATATCTGAAAGATATGTTTTTATTCAGTATAAATACATCTAATCAGGTGGGTTCCAGTAATGGACAATAATAATTTTAGTTTTCATAAAACTATACTGCTGACATTTTTAATTATTCTAGACTAGATTAGTTCAGGTTAATTTATCAGTAAATAGAGTATAACAAAAGCATATTAGTGTAGAGTCACTTAAATTAACTATATTGCTGGACTTGTTGTCTGTGACAGAAAAAAAACATTCAGTCTGGATTTAGAATAAAAGCATATCTAAAATCATTGGAATGAATTATTGGGAGAAAGAAAACCCAATTTGAACTTCTTATCACTTACAAACTTACTAGGTGGCCATAAACAGGTTAGTTTTAGAATCAGCCTCCCATCTGCAACTAAAGCTGTCTCCCTTATTGATTCACTAAAATTCTGCCTTTTCTTAAGTGATATGTTAAGATTACAACCTTAAGGTTGGTTTAGAATTAAGGGAAGGCAAAGGGGGAGGAATATTTTGCTAAAATAATTGTATTGTTTTGAAAAAGAAATGTATTAATATTTACAAATATTAAGATTTATAAAGTTGATGAATTACCAGAAATAGATTAATGTGTGGTGCTGGTAGTGATATTGGTGAAGATAACAAATATCCTTGTCAAAAGGCAAAAAATGTGGTTCAGTGCTCATGTTAAAGCAGTGGTTATATAACTATAAAATTAGCAATAAGTGGCAGATTTTGAAAATTGATGTAATACACACATTCGTTCTCTGCCTGTCATTGAAATCTAGGGATCTAGAGATGATTTGAGCACCACTGTAGGATTTCAGAGTCAGACAACAATGAAACATGCAAATTCAATAGATACTTCTTTCTCCAAAGATGTTCTTAATTCAATTGCAGGTACGAAACCATTTATATAAAAATAACTATCTGTTTTGTTCTATTGCAAGTTTCATTATTACCAATTTTTTACATATAACTTATCTTCTAGTATTTCTTGCAGGAGTGTGATCTGATCTTAGAAAAGAGATTCAAAGTCCTCTAATTTCTTGAAATTTCTTGAGATGTCCATGGCTGTTATTGGGATACAATTTTTAAAAATATTATAACTAGAAAATAAAACAAAAAGAAAAGAACTGTAATTTCCTTTGAACTAACACAGCAATCATTCACCTATATATAGCACTTTTATAATTTGATTTTATTTTCCTTATTAGTTGAAAGAGATTTTCTAATAAATGGTGATATATAAGTATTTTAGATGTGCACACAGATTTATAAGTGTGCAAATGTAACCCAATTTATAGAATACAAATACAGACAATACTCTGCTTAAAAGCAGATTATGTTTCAAAAGTCTGTTGTAAGCTTGTTCATTTCCAAGTCCACCAAGCATAAAAGAACATGTGCAGAGCATGGATGGTGGCATTGTAAAACTTGACAAGGATGATCTAGACTCATCTTCCAGAATTGAAACAGTCCATTTTCAGCCTTCCTGAAGAAGTGGTTCAGTGGACTTTGGATGGTGACAAGAGTGAATATGGTGGAAGTTAGGAAAGGATGAGATGATTGGTTTCTAGTATACTGCATACCTGGGTATGTACTGAAAGTTGGACCTTTCCTGCCTTCTCCCCACTTAGGGTATAAACAGATTTGTTTGTATCACAAAACTTCACCAACTTTATGAGTAGAGTAATGTTTATACTGTACACTGTACAGATGCATTTCAAGATGTCATACCAATTGCACTCAATAAATGTTTCTACTTCTGTGACTTTTGGTCCATCATGTATGAGAATGTGTCTAAAACCATCTATAGCAAAAATGTATCATTGCATTTGTCATTATATGTCACTCTGTTTCATGCAGTCAGCTCATAACCATTCAACATCTTCATTAAATGAGCTGTAGCTTTTCTTTACAGTGTCTAGTCAATGTTACATACTGTTCTTTGGTTTTCATCCTGTTAATTGTTGTGTCCATAAGCATCATTTTAGCACATTCGTTGTGGCTTTTGTTTCCAGCTTTTTCATCAGTAGTTATTCCTGCAGCAAACCGTGCTGACTCCAGAGGTTCCCTAGGAAGTCTTGACTCTAATCCAAGTACCAATGAAAAGAACAGTGAAACAAATGAAGCCTTTGAGAAGGTATATATTTCTATGAACTAAGACAGCACAATACCTCAGATTTTAATGGGAAAAGATGATTCAGAGCACGTGGAGGCATTCATACAGCACTTGATGGCAGCTATCTAATGCAGCTGCCTCTGGTTCACATAATGCTATATTTATTTTATGTTATGTTTGTGGGGTTTTTTATTTATTTATTTATATTTTACCTTCATTATTTTTATAAATATTTAAGGGAGCAAGCATGTATTCCTTCCCCTTCCTATTTTCCTCACAATAATACTCTATGAGGAGAATTAGGTTGAGAGGGAATGACAGAGAGAGTGACTGGCAGCTGGATTTCATGTGTAAGGCAGGAGATTTCTAGCCTGGTGTCTTATCCACTGGACCAAACTGGAATATTAAACTTAACCACTAGACCAAGGGTGTCAAACTCAAGGCCCAGGGGCCAGATCCAGCCCATGGGGTACTTGGATCTGGCCCACGGGGCTGCCCTAGAAACAGTGAAGAACTGGCCTGCAGTGCTTCTGCCAGCAAAAACGGCAGAACTCCATTTTTGGCTGCCACAGTGTCCTGCAACCCTCTGCCAGTGAAAACAGAACTCGGGAGGGCCACAACCACCTGAGCTCCATTTTCACTGGCAGGGGATTGCAGGAGACTGTGGCAGCCAAATGGGCTGTGCAGGAGCCCATTTTCACTAGCAGAATGCTTGGGCCAATATAGGCATTCCCTCATGAATGGTGTTGAGCTGGCCACACCCTCTCTGGCCATGCCTACCTCAACCCTCTGAAGTCAAATACAACCCTGATGCAGTTGAAATTGAATTTGATAACCTTGTACTAGACCAAACTGGTATAACCAAAGAGGTATGTGTGTGTGTGTGTATATAGCATATTTTGGAGGTAAAATTGATTTATTAAGACTCTTCATGTTTTGCCACAACAGATTGTAAGGCCATTGTCTCTGATTGGATCAGCTCTTCGTTTTGACAAATTAGATCAAGCAGAAACAAGAAGTCTCTTAATGTGTTTTCTTCATATTATGAAAACAATTTCAGAAGGTAGGTTAACATTATGTCTGTGCCCACTTTCTTACTTTTCTGCTGAAGATTATGTTCTTTTGGGAGAAATCTCTTGGTTGTTAGGTTTACAAGGCAATGGAGAGTGGGTTTAAAGCAGCCATGTGCATTTTCTTTTCTCTACTAGTGCTACTATCTTTTCCCTATTTTGTCTTCCTTATTCTTCCTTCTTCACAGCATATCTATTTAAAAATCTTGTTACTCTTCAGACAAGTTGAAATAAATTATTTGCAAAGAGCTTTTGAAATAAAATATATCCAAGTAGGAAAAATTAAGGAGATCTGTCAGTCCTTCAGAATAGGGAAGGTCAGGGAATGGGGTTTCTAAAAAAGTAGAGGTCAGGTTATTGTAATAGAATCTTAAAAGCCTGTCACAATGATGTTTTACTTCTACAGACATCTAACATAATAGCAATAGCACATAGGCTTCTATACTGCTCTATACTGCTTTACAACATTCACTTGGTGGTTTACAGTGTCCATATTGGCCCCAACAATCTGGGTTTTCCTTTTACCAATTTTGGAAAGACAGAAGGCTGAGTCAAACTTGAACTCCTTCAGGGATGAATTCATGGCTATGGGTAGAATTTGTTGCAATGCTTCATTGACCCCTTTCTAAATTCTACTGGTAGAAAATAACACTTTGAAAATATGAAAATGGGATTACAATAGACTTTGACTAAATGAATTATGGCAGAGATGTTTTTTTAGATTTATTTTTATTGGTTTTAAATAACAAAAACAGAAAATATAAATCAGCAAATTAATTAAGCTAACACATTATCAAAGAAAAGAAATAGAAGATTTTTTTTAAAAAGTACAAAAATACAATGTGGAAAAAAAGTATTCTGTATCATTTTATCATAATTAGCATTTTAACACAATTATAATTCTAGTACATATATGTTTCTAAAACAGTTATGTAACCATACAACCATGTTTAACCAACTATATTTTGTTTAAATTAGTTCTATATTTCATTACATTTGTCCATTCAAAGTCTATGTTTATAATTAATTCACTTATAGATGGTAAGTATAATCAGGTCTTCAACCCAATGAGTGAAAAGGGCCATACATATATCTTTCCAATGCCACAATATCAGTCTTTTGGCGATAGTAAGGACACAGAAAATCCATCCGCTCTCCTGTTGTCTGGCAATATATGAATCTCAAATTCTGTATTCCTTTCTTTTTTTAACATCTGCAATTAAAATTGATTTATTGATAACAAACATATGTAAAAACTAATAGTAGGGTTTTGTTTTTTAAAAGATTTAACAAGGTGGTTTTAGTATTTCAAATGCTGAGAATGCTGATGATCCATACAATGTTGATAACAAAATTTGTTACTGTGAGTATTGCATTGGGTTCCGTCTGATAGATTATATTCACTCTTAACACAGAGTATAATTACTTGATGTAAGAATAAATAATATGTTTGTATGTTTTCATTGTCTCTTTCTAGATACACTGATCTCATACTGGCAGAAGGCACCATTTACAGAAATAACAGATTTTTTCAGCATTTTAGAGTAAGCTCACTCTGAGGTTTGTTCTTCCAAGGCTGTTGTTGGTATTAATTAAAACAGAAGAAAGCAATACATTTCATTCCCCATATTTTTAAATCTTTCAAAAGAAATGCATCTCCCATCTAACTTTATTCAGCTTCTCAATCTCTCTAATCTTCCATGATTTAAATTGTGAAATGTTAATATTTTTCTTTACTTAATTAGTAAAGAATAAAAGAAAGAAATGAGGTCCCAATGGGCATGAATCATTCTGGAAGTGGTTAATAGACTAAGATAAGATCCCCACTTCCCTAGCATGCTGCTCCCTTCCTCCCCAACTTTGTCAATTTTAAACTAAATTAATGTTACGATTTATCATTTTAATATTTTTATTGGAGTAATGATCATTAGCCATCTAGAGTCACATCCAGAAGATGGATGGCATGTAAGGTTAATAAATAAAGAATAAAAGAATAAAAGAAAAGAACTCATTAACATTGCAGTCAGCGTTTAACTTGATTACAACATGAATTGTTGATATTTAACTGTTTAGGAAATGCAAGGTTTGAGTCACAGAAATGCTTTGTGCTAAAAGTAACCTGCAGAAAATGAGTAATAGCTTCACTCAAGGGCATTCCAGATACTATTATGAGTGGACAGTTTTCATGCAATCACTTTTGATATTGTACAAGAACAATTTAACAAAACATGCAATTAGAGTTTGTAAAAGCATTTCTTTTCATTGCTTGGGAAATCTATATTTATAAAGCAAATATCTGTCTGCTAAATGTAATAGTGAAGTTTGGTTTTTGTGGAAAAGGGTAGAAAGAACAGTTGCTACATAAAACTAGCATGATTGTGGTCATTTACCTGAATAATTTTACTAATAGAATTCTCATCAGGATTGTACCAAAATCGAGCCTGTGATGTTTTGTGAAAGAAGTAAATTAATGCTGTGAAAGAAAACTATTTGAGATTATTTATTTTTTTTCATCTTTTAGGGTTTGCCTTCAGAATTTCAGATACTTAGGAAAACGAAATATAGTAAGGTAATGTTTTATTCATCAAACAAATAGCAAAATATTTGAAGGATATGTGGAATTTAATGTGTAACTGCAAGAAAATTTAGTTTGTGTGTGTATTAATCTAGATGAGTGTGAGTATGAATTACAATGAATCCTAGATCATAAAGTTTCAAAATAAATGCTTTTTGTGAATTTTCATTAGATCCCTATAAATGTTTGTAGAAGAACCAGGCTGCAAATTTAAAACATAATTGACTTTAATCAATGGAAATCCTACTATAAAGTTAGAACAGAAGACCTTTTTTGATAAATTTGCCTGATCTTTATAGTAATAAATTATAATACAGTTTTATTTCATTTTCTTTTATCAGGAAAATTGCTGCTGTAGTTAAGTTTTCTCAGACCACCCGGAATAATGGAACATTGAAAGGCTCCAGTTCATCTTGTCAAACCTCTGGGCTTCTTCCACAGTGGTAAGATTTACCAAAATAAATGGAGGGTTAATGCAAACCAGCCATGATGGTCCAACAGAACAAAGTAGATATACATTTGTTGTACTCCATTGAGAATCCAAAAGGATTCAGCAGCAGGTAGACACTAGTGACAATATTGATAATATTATTAATATTTCCCCTAAAATGTGAAAAAATATATTCACTAGTATCCAAAATCAAAAGTAAAACTCATGCGCAAGACTTTTTTGACATGCTGAAATCAGATGTTAGAAAGTGCTGAGCTTTTTGATTCAGTTGTGTTTGTACTGTGATATTTAATTCTTAGAAAACTAGTTTGCTCAGTGACAGTTAATGTAAAAACAACAGTTGCCAATATAATCTCCTTGTGTCATGGCATATGGATGCATTCAAAGAAGCAGGACGAAAAATAATGCATTGCTTTGCTCTGCAATTCAAAATAAACACTGTTTTCATTTTATGTCTAGACATGGGGGGGGGGCAGAAGGACGTTTTCCATAATGATGCATTATAATTGCTTCATCTAATCATCAGTATCAAGTCTCACTGTAACAAAAACATAGCAGCTGCAGTGTGTCAAATTTCCACCATTACTTCACTGTAAAAAATCACTAGAATAAGCTCTTAAAACATTATCACCAATCCATTTTATAAGAGATGAGTGATTCTTATTGTAAAAATCCATGAGGTTAAATATTAATGGCCCAATTGTATTTTTATTAAGATGTTAGGAGAATATGTACACACAAAATATAACACTGCAATTTATTTGTAAACATGCCAAGCATTTTCTTAAATGTGACCCTAAAAGTTCCCACCAAAAGAGGTCTTTTTAAAAAAAACCCTGCTGAAATTTCTAATTGGACTCCATTATGCCAAATGCCCTTTTTAATAATTTACATTTCTAGATATCTTATACCTTCAGATGTACATAACTACAAACTCCAGAATACCAGATTATCATTTCAGTATTGCCAGTGAGCCTAATCGAGAAGAGTATAAAGAATTTTTTTTTATTCTCCTAGATACCACAAGTTAGCTCTCTAATACTCAAAAGAATCCCTTGGTATAACCACAAGACTTTTGATTGGGATACCACTGCCTTGGTAGAGCTTTGTTCCACCAACATGTGGACAATTTCTATCTAATTAACTTTTTTTTTAGCAAGGCTTAGTATAATTCTGTTCGTATATAGTGTAACAAGCTTTAAACCAATCTACTACTTACTTAGAAATATTCATGTCTGGAAATGATGCAGTACAGAAGATAGAAAACAAATTGTCTAAAGATTTTGAAAAGTTTTGGGGTATGCCTGAAGCACTGTCTTGTCATTTTGCAGGGGACATTCAGCTTCCAGTAGTGAGGTTCACAAGCATCATCGATCTCAAACTTTACCAATAATCCGTGGGAAAAATGCTCTTTCCAATCATAAACTCTTACAGATGATAGATAGTACCATTCCAAGTAAGTATAAAGGGAGATTTTGTAGTTGAACATTTAATGGAACTATTGTGGTACTTAATGAAATAACATTCTTCCTTCAATGTTATGTAAATAATGTGAGATAACGCTATTATGTTTTGTTGTCTCATTATTCAGTTTATGTATACACAATGAAAATGTTTACTAAGTCTCAATATCTATAGAAAAGTTTTTCATATTTTCCTAGGTTATGTTGTATATTCTTGTGAATGTTATGCTTTTGCATATGTATAAATATTCTTTTTATGATCTCATCCATGTTCTTATCATTTATGCTTGTTCAGTTGTTATGGAACATTAAGAGTGAAGGCCAGCTGTTGTATATGATTTAAGACAATTTCACACTATCATTTTTAGTCTAAAAATTAGACATAAAAGCAATAACTAATATAGTTCTCATATGTGTACTCATTACCATAAATTATTTATATGCATGTAATTTCTAAAAATGATAAAAATTAGGTTGATTAATTAGCATCCCATTATTTATGGATAATCATGTGCATTAATTCATAATCGTGTGTTAAAAAGGGAGATGGAGGTGAAATATATGTCCAAAACCAAATCCAAAAAGTAAATAGGAAGGATTCAAACTGCTATATGAAAATCAGATTTTTAATGTGAAAAATGATCAGCGAATTTCATCTAGAGACAAATATATTATGATTTATTTAAGCATATTTTATAAAACAATTTCTTAAAAATAAGTCCTTAGAGAAAATATTGAAACCAAATATTGAAATCCAGCAGCAATTTCAAGGTAAAGCTTGCTAAGAAAGCGTACTTTTCTGTAAAAGCATATTTAAGAGAGGTGATATGTCATCAGTGTCGATTGTCTTTTGTAGATGACATAACATTTTTTCTGTAACATTTATTTAACTGTAGGCAGTTCTAATGAAATAGATCTTGTGAGTTACGTAGATACGGAAGCCAACATTGCAACAGAAGTTTGCCTTTCTATACTCGATCTGTTATGTCTTTTCATTCAGCATCATCAGGTAACATTTTTCAATGACAAACTTTTTACATGAAAGTCACAATGTCTACAATTTATGCTAAGCTGTTATTTTTTGGAAGCACAGAATCAACCAGGAAATGTTTCATATATTCAGACAGCCTGTGAATAAAGCTTTCAGAATGATGCAAAGATGGTCTGATACAAAAACAAAGACATTCTAAGAACCTTTGAGAAACTAAACTAATATTAAAAATGTTAAAAATGCCCGCTCATATCTGGACAAAAATGAAAGGAACAAGAACAGTGAGGGTGGAAAATAAAAGATCCCAACAATTTAAATTTAAAAATCTGTAATGTATTTGTTACTTTTCAGAGACAACTGCAACAGTCAGATTGCCAGAATACAATGATGAAGAAAGTCTTTGATACTTACCTGTTATTTTTACAAATCAATAATTCTGCAGCAGCTCTCAAGCATGTATTTGCTGCTTTGAGATTGTTTGTGAGCAAGGTAAGACCATATATCGCATCTCATTTGTCGCATCCCTTCTTCTTTTTCATCCTTCTCAGTTGGCTATTGAGAAATAGCAGATCTTTTCTGAACAGATAATCTGCAGCAAAGGGCAGAGCCATGACTTCTATATCTACGTTTTATGATATTTTGAGAAGAAACTGCAGTTTGGCCTATTTAAGAGGAGATAGTGTAACATTCTACAGATAATTAAAAGGTTATCATCAGCAAAACTGGATAGATTTGATCTGTGTTCAAAGGGCTAAGGACTAAGGGGTTGAAATTAAAAATAAGGAAATTCCAGTTGAAAAACAGGAGGAGTAAAAAGAAATAAGAGGTGTTAATCAGTGGTACAATTTGTATAATACTCCTAAAAAGAGACTTTCAAACATTCCTGGCCACTTATCAGAGATGGTTTAATGGATTCCTGTACCTACCTACTTAGCTGAAATATTCTTACAAGTTATATATTCTGGTTTTAAAGTTATATACCTTCAGCAAAAACAAATTCACTTGCTATGTAACCTGTTTGTAAAAGTGTAAGAATGTTAGTAATTTCTACTGTGGGGAATTGTGCATGAGATATATGTATTGATGTTTTTGTTTTTATAGTTTCCATCAGCATTCTTCCAAGGGCAAGCTGACTTGTGTGGATCTTTCTGTTATGAGATACTTAAGTGTTGTAATCACAGATCACAATCAACACAGATGGAAGCCTCTGCTCTGCTTTATTTTTTCATGAGAAAGAACTTTGAATTTAATAAGCAAAAGTCAATAGTAAGGTCTCATTTGCAGGTAAGCAAATATTACTGTGGTAACGCCTTGGAGCAATTACTACCTGAAAATTATTGTCATTATTTTATAGTGTTACTGCATTTATTCATTTGAGAGAGGGAACAAAATATACTTACAGATCACAGAATGTTCTCATCTGTTTTATTTCATTCTTATTTTAAATTTTATTTTAGACTGTTAAATTCTCAGAATGATAATGCTAACAATAATGACCATAAAAACTGCAGTAATAATAATGCCTTTAAAAAAATTGTTATCTCAACTTTGATATTCTAGGGAAATATCTTATGTTTCCAGGTCTTCAGCCACAAGATACAGAATTAGTTTAGAAATGGCAATTCATAACATAAAATAGTCTCCTTCCTACTGAAAAGACTATTTAACAAAATATATATTCATTCATAATAGTATTGGGCAAAAACTGTATCTGATTCATTTGGGGTAGGGAATAGTTTACCAAAATTTAAATTTCTTCATACTTAATATAGAAATATATTTATTTTGTTACTATTTATTTTATTCTTATACTATACATTTTTTTAAGAGAAAAATAATAAAGATAAGAATTTGAGAAAAAGGGAAAACTTAAGTTACTAGTTTTCTCCTTGAGCACAAATAGAGATTGAGACAACAATCTTTGCAGGTGGTTCTTCTGAGAAGTAAGTTGTTCTCTTTTCTTGTCATCACTTCAGCTCATCAAGGCTGTAAGCCAACTGATTGCAGATGGAGGGATTGGAGGTTCTCGATTTCAGCATTCTTTGGCAATTACAAATAACTTTGCTAATGGAGACAAACAGATGAAAGTAATTTATTTATTTATTTAAGCTACTTATTAACGTATACTTATAGTATTTCTTTTTGCATTCTTATGACAATGGATATTTCCCCGGAAGGGACTTTTAGTGTCTTTAAGAATTGGTCTGCCATCTTTGAATTATATGGAAGTTATCCTCATTATTTCTGTATCAACAAAATGAAGGCTGGATAGCCATAGGGAAAAAAAAAAAGTTACTAAATGCCTAAATGTGGTTGTATCCAAAGTATATTTTCCTTTGTTGCTATCTCAGATAATAATAGATAATTGCTAGAAAATGAATTGCATATAGCATAGTAATAACACTTAGACTTATATACCACTTCACAGTGCTCTACAACCTTCTCTAAGCGGTTTACAGAGTCAGCCTATTGCCCCCAACATCTGGGTCCTCATTTTACTGACCTTGGAAGATGGAAGGCTGAGTCAACCTTGAGCCAAATTGTTGGCAGTCGGTGATCAGCAGTACTGCATTCAAACCACTGTGCCACTGGGGCTCTTAATATTAATTCATCTGTCATTAAAACCATAGTAATAAGAATTATCTCAAGACCTGTGTTATCCCAAGTTTGATATTATAAAGAAATATCTATTGCAACTATGTTCAAACATGACAAGCCAATACTGAAGAAAAAGATAATGTGCAGTGAAAGAAAAGAAAAGTTATTTGATCATAGACAGCTAGGAAGAGGAAATAGCAAACAATGTATTATAACATTGTTATGATGTTTGCAACAGTTGTATTTATCAGGTGATCTGACTTATTCCAAATAGATGTCTTTTAACATGATAATAGAGATTTTATGAACTTAAATTCCCTTATTTCTCTTTCCCAAAGAACAGTAACTTCCCAGCAGAAGTGAAAGATTTGACCAAACGCATAAGAACAGTTTTAATGGCTACAGCTCAAATGAAAGAACATGAGAAGGATCCGGAGATGCTTGTGGACTTACAGTACAGCTTGGCAAATTCATATGCAAGTACCCCTGAATTACGTAGGACCTGGTTGGAGAGCATGGCCAAAATTCATGCAAGAAATGGAGACTTATCTGAGGTAGCTCATCTGAAACTGATAAATTATTTTGGATTTGAAAGGGCTTGAAATAAGCCCTAAAGAACAAGAATTCAATGTCACCTTTCTGTTTTAACCAAGCATGATTATTTGCGGAACTCATTTAAGAAACTTGTGTCCTAAAGCAGGATATTTTCTACAAAATATCTACCCAAATACATACTGGTAGATTTGCATTCAAAACAGAGAACCATTTAATCAATAACTTAATAACCATTTAATCAAAAACAGTAACCATTTAATCAAAAACGGAGAACCATTTAATCAATGGACTTCAGGAAATTATTAAATTCAGGCACTATGTTAATTTTCAGTGTAGTTATCTTGGTACTACAACATTATACAAATCTTAAGCTCTTCCATAATTTCTCTTTAACAGGAGCATGATCTTGTCATAATCTATTAGTAGCTTTAATGCTAATGTGGACAGCTGGAAAATATGATGTAATTCTGTACATGTTCTCTGTTTTTCATAAGGAATTAAAATCAAATAGCAAGGGTAGCCTATATAACTTGTGATCTAGTAAGTTAAATGCAGTTGTCATAACAGCCATGCTGACCTTCTGATGCCTAACATTTATTTTATTGTTGGTACTTTATTCTAGGAACTTTTATGAGATTCTATTAGGACATATGTAATTTACTGAATCAAGAAAAGTAGATCACAATCTACTTTTGATTAATTTTTGTTATTTTTTTGTAATTGAAATATTTTGTTTGCTATATAGCTGAACATTTTTTCTTTTTCAAAAGAGTAAAAATTAAAATTTAAAAATTATTGTCCAAAATAGAAATCTTTATTACAGCCTTTAAGCCAGAAACGTTATGTAGAAACTACATGTAAAATATATAGGTATGATTAAATAGCAAGTAAAAAATAACAACAATGTTAATATAAGAGAAATCATAATGGTAACCACTATGATTTTTAACTAATCTTCAGTTGTATGTGGGACAAATAGAATGAATAGAAAAATAGAATTGGGAAGAGATATCAGTGATCTAGTTGAGTAGAAGTAATAAATAAGCACGGTAAGGGCATTGATCTCAAATGGGATACATGAGTATCACCTCACATTTCCCATAATAACAGCAGCACGGGAACATGTAACTGAGGAACTCAATGGAGACAGATCCGCATGACCTTATGTTCTGCAGTTAGTGGGTGTTTTATAAAGCCCCCTACATGTACAGAGATAGCACAGGTAACCTAGACATGGTGAAGGAATAGTGAAATCCTATGGAGAGATAGGATGGTGGCATGTGATCCATATACTGTAGTGTTGAATTCCAGGCTTAGTCTGATTTGGAAACCAATGTGCCAGATACACTGCTTAAGATAATTTCTAGCATTTTCAAACCTTGCTGGACAGGGGAGATACATTAATTACCAGTTTTCACATTAATACATTGATCCAGATTAGCTTTTGTTGTTATTGTTTTGCAAAGACACACTGGTATTGATGAAGATTAAGAAGATCCACAACCTGTAACATTTTTAACAAAAATATTGTTTTTTAAAATAATAACAAAAAAATCTAAAGGAATAAAGCACAGATATACCCTTTATAAAAATGCATAAGTGGTTTAAAAATAAGTTTAAAAATACAATAAAAATTGTATACTTTATGTTGAACAATAATAGCAATACACTTAGACTTATATACTGCTTTACAGTACTTTACAGCCCTCTCTAACCAGTTTACAGAGACCACCTATTACATCCAACAATCTGTGTCCTCATATACTGTACTGTATCTTATTACAACAAACAGTTATAATTCTCTATATATAATTATCTAATATAAATATTATTTGAGAATATATGTGTGCATATGTGTGGTTTATATAATATATGACCATCAGGCTTTTTAAAAACCTATTGTATTTTGTATAAATGAATCTCATATTTCGTTATATTTATCCATGCAAGTCAGCTCATAGGTGGCAAGTTAACCAGAGCTTTAATCCACTGAATAAATGGGGCCATATATTTTTATTACCACTGTTGTAATATCAGTTTTTTTGGCTATAAATTCTACATAATACATGAGAATATGTAATTCAAGATAATATTGTGAAAATTTTAGTTTTTGTTTCAATTCTTTAACATTAAAACTTATCAATGCCTTCTTTGCAGGCTGCTATGTGCTACATCCATATAGCTGCCCTTATTGCTGAATATCTGAAGAGAAAGGGTAAGATAAAGTACACTTAAAAGGTTTGATTAACTAGAAAACAGCAGGGTATGAACAGAAGTGATTAAGAACCTACTTTATGCTATTTAGAAAGTTTTGTATTTATTCTTTAAATTACTTTAAACAGATATTACCCATTAAGTTAGCAGAAGTAAAAATCTTTCATGTTGCAGAAATTTTGTATTTTGCTTAAAACTTGAGTTTCGTATATTTGTGTATTATTTTTATTTTCTTTGAGATGAGAGATTTATTATTGTTCCATACTTTGGTTTAAATAAATAAACTTGCATGTATTAACTCATACAAATAACCAAATGCTAATAACATCTCACAATACCATAGGTTACTGGAAAATGGAAAAGATTTGTACCTCTCGTCTGTTCCTGGAAGATGCTGAACTATCTGATAATAATATTTTACTAACAACTCACCCTGGAGGAAGTGAGTGTTCTAACCATGACCATATATGGGTTGGACAATGTTTGAAGAACCCCATTTGTTATTTGAACCCCATATTTTTAATGAAAGGAGACTTTTCAAAAACCCAATCCTAAATCTGTGATGCCAGTCAGCTTGGAAAATGGAATTTTCACTTCATTCTGGTATCAATTCCCACAATCATAAATATATGCAACAATGTCCATTGACACTAGGCATTGTAAACAGTACCACTGAGATTCCGGAAACCTTGCTTGAGAACCAAGCGATGCTGCTGTTACATACTAGCTTTCCAAACATCTTCCTTTGCTATCATTATTCTTTGTAAAATAAGTTTGGGAAAGGCTAATGAGCTGAAGGTTTTGTAACTTAAATTATATTGGGACCAAGTTTTAATAAATTATGACTTCATATGAATCAAGATTAATTTCAATACATACTTCTAAATTTATAACCAAACTTAACTTAATGTATTCCATATTATATGTTCTTTATTCTACTGACAGATATCAATTTAAAAAACTTTATAAGAACTTTGAGAACACTACATATTTCAGAATCATAAATACTTTAACACATAATCCTTATCCTTTTGGGGCTCATTGGGAGGTTCTCAAATTATGCCTTTGGACAAGATTTTTGTTTGTCAAAATTACCAAATTATAACTACTTAGCAATAAACTACAGTGTTTATAAGAAAGTTAATAATATTGATAGTGTTTGTAATAAGCTATTATATGTAATAGGTTCATTTTTTACTACAATTACTTAAATGATTGCTTCTGAAGCATTGATAGAACTTTTTCTCTTGTTTGAAAAGGCTTGTTTTCTATGGGATGGCCAGCTTTTCTCAATATTACACCAAATATTAAAGAAGAAGGAGCAATGAAAGAAGACTCTGGAATGCAAGATACACCATACAATGAGGTTTGCAATGTTATTCTTCTTAATTGACCTTAGGTATGTTTTCTTCACAGTTTTCAGATATCCAGAGGAACATAATTAGAATCTTAATTACCTTTATTTCTTTTTTAAGGAATTGAAATTGCAAAAAAATATCTTCTTTTGCATCACAGACCTAATGTTCCTTCTTCACCTGTAGGACATCCTTGTGAAACAGCTGGAATTATGTGTTGACTATCTCTGGAAATGTGAAAGATACGAACTCATTGCTGAAGTTAACAAGCCAGTTATTGCTGTATTTGAAAAACAAAGAGATTTCAAAGTAAGCTGAACTAAAAATTTGGATGAAATCACACTGAGAAAAATAATATAGGATGTCAGTGCTTTAGTGACTTTGGCAACTATATTCACCTTTCTATATGATCTGCTTTTTATACTGTATATACATGATATATGTGCTATATGTATATTCAAAATTAGATTATATACAAAATCTACAATTAACTGACAATTAACACAACTGACTAAAGTCTGATTGTGTTGTTCATGTGTACCTTTTTAATATGAGACTTTTAATATAAGACTACATTATAAAAAGATGGCTTTCCATCACACACAGGACAAGTAGGAAAATGTGATCTCACTTCCATACATTGTAGATGAAAAATGCAAATTTGATTTGCCCTCTCTAATTATTTATTCAGCTATTTCTTTACTTTATACCCACATTTATTATTTTCACAAACAATTCAAGGGAGATAATATAACCAAAACACATATTCCTTCTTCTATTTTCTCCATGAGAACAACTCTGTGAGATGAATTGAGAGAGAATGACTGGCCCAAGGCCACACAGCCAGCTTTCCTGGTTAATGCGGGACTTGAATTCATGATCTCCTGCTTTCTAGCCTAGTATTTTAACCACTGTATCAAATTGCTCTTTATATATGATTATATATAACTCATGCTTATAATTATAAATGTGTTTGAATATCTGCCTCCTAAATAATTCCTGATGTAGGACACTTAGCACTACCTTAAAAGCATTCCATATTTATTCTGCCTTCCCTTTTTAATAAGTATTAAAGTATTTTGTAATATGAGAAAAGATAGAAAAATCACTGAGAAAAAAAATGGGAATAATACAAGTGGAAGTTGATACTACATGCATGTTACATTGGGAAAGTATAATACAAGTGGAAGTTGATACTACATGCATGTTACTTTGGGAAGGTTACCTTTAATCAGTTGATTTGAAAGCTACTAGCAATGTTGAAAACAAGTTGATTACATGACTTGGTTTAAATACCAGGTTTTTTACTTTAAAATTTACTTCATTCTATTACTCCAGAGGCTGTCTGAATTATACTATGACATCCATAGATCTTATCTGAAAGTCGCAGAAGTTGTGAATTCTGAAAAGCGCTTATTTGGACGATACTACCGTGTGGCATTTTATGGTCAAGTAAGTGACTACTGTGGGTGAATTTTCAGCTAAACTACACATTTCCCAACAAAATTTCTTTTTAGAGAGAATGCAGTAAAAAATACATTCCACAAGTGAATAACATAGGGATTAGTTGCCTGTTATGCTTTCAGTATTAAACATTTATCTATAGAAAAGTTCATAGAGCAAAATGTAGATTTAGAGTCATATAAAAATAGAAGCAAAATATTATCAGTGGCAATGGGCTGTGATAATAGTTTTAGAGGTTTCCTCACATTTAGGTTTAAACTTCTTGCTGATTTGGCAATGTGCCATTGAAGTTAATAGACCTATGTTAAATAAATATACACTAGATTAAGACCTAAGATTATATTATGACAAAGAATTAACTTCCTCCAGTTTTAGGTAACAGTGTATATTTATGATTAGTATCTTTTGATCTTCTGCAAGAGATTTGGTAATAAAACACAGAGAAGGTTATCCCAACTAAAATCCCATAATACAAATTTAATATACATATATAACCAACATTATTATATACTATAGCCTAGAAAGGTACAGACAAGTTCATATTTCTTTAAAGCAGAGTTCAGAAGGAGCCTCTTTGTTATAACAGCTTGTCATAGTTTCATACTGTTGATTATTAAACAGATAAAAGGAAAATGAAGATAAGGCAGTGTGAATATAAATTATATGATGGTATCCAAAATCATGGCTGAAAAAAAGCTGCAAAATAATTAAATACTTTTTTCTCCTAATTGATTTGAAATCCTTAATTTTATTACACATTAGTTTGAGTAGACATACTCGCTTTCCTTTCTAATTGGCTTCTGAATCTTGTAGCTTCATTGTAGAATGCTTACACATACTCCGTATTTCTCCCTATTTATTTTGGTTATAGTATGTGTATATGCTTGCTTCCACAAGACACATATGGGACAGCATGTTCTTTTAGGATGAACTTTCCAGGGAAACATTATCTCTTAAAGAAATGTATAAAATCAGTTCTGAATAATGTTGTCTGCCAATTAGGTTTTAATGCAGAAATTTGCTCTTTTCCTCTTTTGAACTTATTCAAGGCTGTGGTAAGTTGTCTATTCTTTTGCATGCTGTTTTGTTTAATTCTTCTTACATCATCCTACTTGTAAGACCTTGGTTAACCTTGATTTCTAGCACTTTTTAATATTCACTGTGAGCGATGAAATAACATTGCTTTCACTCATTTATATACCGTGCTGCATCTAGCAAAATAATGCTTTTGTTCTGCTTCCTTGGATTATAAATATGTATCTGTTCCTGTGGCATTCATGTACTTGAAGCTTAAATCTGTTCCCATTCTAATGGAAGCAGGTTCAGCTATGTGTTTCTTATCTGAAATGCCCACTGCAAACAGCCTTGCTCCATATGTCCTGGCAGAACAAGCAAGGTTTCCCAAACTGCAAGGTATACCTCTCTTGGCAATGCATAGGAGGTGAGAAGAACCTTCTAGCTGTACACTGTTACAATACATTCACCTTTCCCAAAATTTCATTCTATTATTTTAATTGCTCATTTTTCTCCATTTTGGTGTTTGGGTTTTTTAGGGGAGGTCTGTACATTAAAACTACAGAAGCAGGTGTAATGGCAAAAAGTGTAGGAACTCCTGCAGTACATTATATTTCTTTTCAGTCACAATAAAAGTATATTACCTTTTCCCATATGCCTGATAGTTTTGCCCTTGGTTTACTACATTGAGGTATACATATCAGGTTACCCAAAAAATGCAAACATTTGTAATATACATTTCATCACCATGAAAACCTTTCAGTTGATTGAGTCACATAGGCTGGCAAGTATCAAGTTGTGGAAAACAAATATAATGACACTACATAAAGTAATTTGTATTTCCCTGCAACTAAATATGAAAGTCTATTCATATTTAGGTAGACAGTCTTGTCCTTGTGGGCATCCTTATGTGCACCAGTAGCTCTCCCAACACACTTTAGTATATTATCTTTCTTCAGAATTGAAAGATCTTATTTCATCAATTGGCTATAGTGGTTTACTTAAAAATCCTGTTACTTTGAAATTAACTTGAATGTGTTGACAACCTTTGTTCAATTGGTATATTTTTCCCTTGATCTGTGTATTGTATTTTCATTATATAGTATATTAAGAATTGATCATTATCTAAAAGAACCTACAATTTTTATACTAAGGCAGGTGCTTCAAACTTGTAACCTATGTCCCACCAGATCTGGCAAAGCAGGCATGCTCCAGATCCCTCCATGAGACAACGTTACTTGGTGACTCCTAGGAAGTGTGTCTTCATGGTATTTGCCCCATTAAAAATTTCCCTTCAGAGATATAGCTGCAGCTTTATGAATTTTTCATTAGGCCATGAAGATCTGCCTCCTCTCTCAGACTTTGGGACCAGGCTGGAATTTCTGGAACTTTGACATGGATGGACATTCATATATATTTTTTGCAATTTAAAATAAGTCAGGCTTGATCTGTTGTGTTTTTGAATATGTTTTATCATTGTTGATGATTTCTACTTTTGTTTGCTACTCAGAGTTACCTTGAAAGATGGGTGACTTTATAAATTAGTTCAATTCTGAAGATAAACAGGTTTTCTGCATTCACAGCAATACTTTGCACCAACTTAGATCAGGGTATTGAACATTATGTAGATCAAGGCTGTCAAACTCCCAGCCAGTAGGCCAGATGCTTTACACACTGGCCATGGCAACACCCAGTTTAGCAAAGGGGGGAAAAGTTCCAATACATCACATGATGCTGCCATGAGTTTGACAGCCTTGATGTAGATGCACATGCTGAACCATCAAAGCATTCCAGGTAGAAGCATCCTGGTGATTCACCTCAATCTGATCCAGCTAGTTTCGTGGCTCTACAAGTAGCCTCGCTCTTCAGGAACTCACTGACTCTTCCATTCCATGGCTTCCACAGCTGTGCTTCCCTTAGTATAGAGTTCTGAAGAAGTAGGGACTTTACAGGCAAGATGGATCAAGAGTTTGGTCATGCCTGAAAGAGGGAAGGAGAGGAAGATTCAAGGAAGAAGATCAGCTCTGCCACACTGTGAGTCTCTCTGCTGGGCAAAGTACCAGTATGGGAGGAAAGGGAAAGAGGGAGGGAGGGAGCCAGGACAGTAGAGAAAAGGGAAATAAATGGAAAAAAAAATCAAAGGAAACAAAGATTTTCATTTAATGGGACAGAGAAGGGGTTAAAGTAATATATGTTCCTATATTATATTATCCTTGATATATATATATATATATATGTGTGTGTTTTCTTAGGTTTTCGCGGGTACTTACATGTGTGCTGTTTAGCTTCCTTCGGGTATTATCCCACGTCATTGTAGTTCTGTTAAAGTTGTAGCAACGTTTCAGCAGAATCTCATCTGCCATCCTCAGGCTTCTGTATGGATATGGGTCTTACAGCTCCTGGTTTTAAATTTGAGGCTGGTCCATTCTGATTGGTTGGGAGCCTGGACCTGTGTTCATTGGACTTGGAGTTTGATTGATTGTTGTTCCTGGTTTCTTCTGTCTGTTTTGTGGCTTTGATTGGCTGGCAACACTCTGTTCTTATGTTGGAGGCTTTTAGTGCAGCTTGGCTCCGTGTGAAGGGACAGCTGCTCTTCATTAGCAAGCTGCTATTCATTAGCAAGCTGGGTTTCACCTGGGTGCCTGGTGGGGGGGGTTAGGTTGGAGCTATCAGAGGGAGTCTGTTTTTGCCCAGGTGTTTGCCTGGCTTGTGGCATGGAGATCTTTCTATTTGAGAGTGCAGGCTTCCAAATGATTGACAGTCTGGTGGAATCATCTCTTCTATTCATGCTGTCAGGTCTTTTTTCAATCTCTATGGCTTCTCTGATGATTCTGTGGCTGGGGTTTTCTGTAGTGGCCAGGGTTTTAGTGCCATTGAAGTTGATGTTGTGACCTGTGGTATTCATGTGTTGGACTAGTGAGGAGGTGTGTTCCAGCTTTTTTACTGCATTTTTGTGTTCATCTAGGTGGGTACTTATTCTTCTATTGGTCTGTCCAATGTATGTGGCCGGGCATGATGTACAGGGAATTTCGTATATGCCTTGGTTTTCCAAGTCAATTTTGTCTTTGGGGTTCCTCAGGATGGCTGCTATTTTTTTGTCTGTTTTGAAGGCAGTCTTGATGTGATGCAAAATCAAAAGCTACGGAATTTATCTGTGCTGGGTGGTGGTGGGATTGGGCGTTGAGGTAGCGGTTGGTGTGTGTTTTCTTTTGGTATATGGTGTGTCCCAGTGTGCCATCTGTTCTTTTGTAGATTAGTACATCTAGGAATGGTAGTTGTTTGTTTATTTCCGTTTCCATGGTGAACTTGATTTTGGGGTGTGTGTTGTTTAGGTGTGTTAGGAAATTGTTTAGGTTTTCTTTTCCATGGGGCCAAATCACAAATGTGTCATCGATGTATCTTAGCCATAGTTTGGGTTTGTGGGTGGCATTAGCCAGGGCCCTGGATTCGAATTCTTCCATGAACAGGTTTGCAATGACGGGTGACAGTGGTGATCCCATAGGGGCTCCTTCAATTTGCTTGTATCTTTGTCCTTTGTATATGAAATATGTGTTGGTTAGGCAGTGTTCTGTTAGTTCCATGAGGTCTTTAGCTGGTTGGTATTTATTTTTGATGATTTCAAGAGTTTCTTTTATTGGGACTTGAGTGAATAGTGAAACCACATCGAAACTTACAAGCAGATCTTCTTGTTCTACATGTAGATCTTTGATCATTTCTAAGAAGTGGTATGGGTTTTGTACATATGAAGCTGCGGTTTCAGCATAGGGCTGTAGTTGTTTTGCTAAGTATTTTGCTAAGTATGTAGTTGTTTTGCTAAGTATAACTCCAAGTCCAATGAATACAGATCCAGGCTCCCAACCAATCACAATGGACCAGCCTCAAATTTGAAACCAGGAACTAACTCTATTCAGAAGCCTGAGGATGGCAGATGAGATTCTGCTGAAACGTTGCTACAACTTTAACAGAACTACAATGACGTGGGATAATACCCGAAGGAAGCTAAACATATCTCCAGTAATACAACCAAATAATAGTTCCATTAATAAAAACTACTGCCAGTTAAATGATCATACTAACAGAGTTGGAAGGGATTTTGGAAGACTTCTAGTTCAACATCCTGCTCAAGCAGGAGTCTCTATACTATATCAGGCAAATAGTTGCCCAATTTCTTCTTAAAAATTTCCAGTGACAGAGCCCTCACAACTTCTCAAGGCAAGCCATCCCATTGATTAATTGTTGTCACTGTCAGTACATTTCTTCTTATTTGTACGTTGGTACAAATTTGATAAATTTCTATCCATTGTTTCTTGTCTTGTTTCAGGTGCTTTGGAGAATAGGTTGAATGCCTTTTCTTTGTGGCAGTTCCTTCGATATTGGAACACTGCTATCATGTCCTTTTCTTCATTAGACAAGACATACCCAATTCCTGCAACTGTTCTTCCAGTCCCCTAATCACCCTTGTTGCTCTTCTCTGCACCCTTTCTCGAATCTCAAAATCTTTTTTCATGGTGACCAAAACTGGATGCAGTATTCCAAGTGTAATGTTATCAGCGCATAAAAAAATGGTATTTCACAAGTAACTCAGATTTCAATAAAAAATTTTACGGACACCATTTATGTTAGCATTATTCCAGGATACTCTTCATTGTATTCATTTTTGATTCAATGTGTGCCGACACCAGACTAACAAAAAAGTTTTGTGCAACACCTTCCTGTGACAATTTGAGTTTGACAGCACTGTCCTAGATAATTGAAGCTTGAGTATAAGTAACATCACTTTGTCTTGAAAAACAATCTATCAATCAGAATGGAGCTGGGAGACCCTGTACCATTTCAGACAAGTGACTATCCAGTCTCTTCTTAAAAACCTCCAGTGATGAAGCACTCACAACTTCTGAAGACAAGCTGGTTAATTCCACCATCAAGGGAGATAAACCTTCTTAACAATCTGCATTTTACTATCCCAAAGCATATTATTCACTATCTTATAAGAAGCAAATATCTTTCACAACATTTCACAGTGGTATCTTTTACATAAAGATGCAGAACTGGTATTATGTGACCTACTTAATATTTAGGACACATAAGCAGCATTTGCCTATATATGAAACTAATCCTTTCCAAGGAAAAAGAGTGCAATGAAAAGTGAATAGAAGACTGCAATTTCATGGTTCATTAAAATACTGCTGAAATCCAAAATTGTAAATGAGAATTACAGGGATTCTTAAAGAAACTATGTTAAATTCCATGAACAAAGGATAAACACAGGAATACATCAAATTAAGTGAAAGTAATAGAAATATGTACCGTATATACTCACATATAAGCAGACTCTAAAATTAAAAAAAAAAATATCAAATTGGGGGGTCGGCTTATACGCGCATAAATCTGATCTTACACAAACAAACTGACATGACGCCACTTCTCAGATCACACAATATCATCGACATTACCATTCAGTCATACATACAGCCATAAAAATTGAGACTGCACTAAATAAAGTTAATTCCGACAAACTACAACTCAATTTCAATATTAATTTTAACTGTACCTCAAATAAAATGCAACATAATTACGTCTAATTAAGCACATTTTTTTTACTCTGGGCACCTCCATTTTGCTTTTTCTATCACCGGATCATAACACGCTGTGATTGGTTAGTCATTCACGTGACCGCTTTCGTGTTTGCGATCATCACTTGCAACATTAGGATCTTTACATACCGGATAATTAACTTAATATTGTTTCCTACACAAATGCTTTGATAATGAACCTTCATCAGTGCATTGCATATTGATACTCTTTTGTTATTAGCCCAAACAACACACCATGGTATTTGGGGTCAGCTTATATGCGAGTTTTTGCAAAATTCCTTATTTTGGGGCAGTTTTTTAAGGGTCGGCTTATACGCAAGATCGGCTTATATGCGGGTATATACGGTATGCCTAAGGATGTTGTGAACATTGTGTAGTTTCACAAAGCTCCTATTTTTAAAGCTACCTCAAAATATCTGTCAACTAGTGAAGATAGAAAACATGCATTGTTTTATAATGAAAAGAATTATGACAACAAATAGAATTTCTATAAACAACAAGATTCTTTCTGATAAACTAAAATGAGCTTGTAGAAAGAACAACACAGTAGTTATGCAGCATTCCTTTTCAATACAATTAGGGCAATTTTAAATTGACTTTGACAATACAATGATCTGAATTTTAAGGTATCCAATTTTGTTATTAAATAGGGACCATATTGCTAAAAATGACAATATTGTATTCTTTTCCTACATTACCATGAAATTGAATTAATATTCTTCCATCTCCTAATTTTGCATATGTTGATTTGAATCTAAATTTTTGTTCACATATTCAACTGAAGATGGGAAGGGGAAGCAACTTCTCTAGTCTCCTTGTTTCATGTTATTTTAGGACTTTCCCCAGTTTTATTTTTTTAAAAAAATAAGTTTTATTAACATTAAAAAATATATACAAAATACAAAAAAATTCATAAAATACAAAACCAAAAAATTATACATCACCAATAAACATAAAAACATAAAGATATCTAATTTCTTAGTGTGTTTATGTCCAACAGTGTTCCAATACTTAGTTCCAATATCTGGTATATACTCCTATTATGACCTCTTCATATTTTCTCTTACCTGTTTCTATCCTTCATCCAATTATACCAGTTTTCCCAAACTGTAAAATATTTTGAGTCTTACTATCTTTTAACTTTTGGGTGAGCTTATCCATTTCCGCACAGTCATAGATCTTCTGGGTTATCAAATTATCTGTTGGCATCTAATCTCCCTTCCAACAGTGAGCTAGTGCTATCCTTGCTGCCATTATTGTATGTAAAATTAAGTATTTGATTTCCTTTGCGATTTCACCTTTTATTATTCCCAACAGAAAAATTTCAGCCTTAGGTTCTAATTGAATGTTTGTGATTTCTCTTATCCATATTCATATTTTTTCCAATACCAAGAAAAATACATAATTTTCCACACCAAATGTGGAAGAAGGTACCTCTTGTTTCTTTACATTTCCAAGAGAGTGGGCTTAAATTTGGATATATATTGGCCAATCTCGAATGTGCCAGATACCACCAAGAGCACATTTTATTTTGGTTCTCTTTATAGACTGCCAATTTCATTACTTTATAGTTTTCCTTCCAAATTCTTTCCCAATCTTCCAAATTGATATTATATCCTATGTTCTTTGCCCATGCTATAATTGGGCCCTTGACTATTTCTCTGGCCAATTCAAATTCTAATAAGTAGTTGTATATTTTTGAAATTGCTTTTTCATCTGTTCCCTCTAAAAGTTAATCTAATTGACCCCAGTTTTCTGCATGCAGTTTGAGAGAACTATTGAGTAAAAGAAGAATCAGTGAAAATGATCTTCCAACTCTTGGAACACTCTCAGAATATATTTGTAGTTTGCTATCTATGTATTTGAATAAAATAAAAAGTACTAAAAAGATTATTAAGTATGAACCTAGTAAACATCATCTGCCAAGTATTTCAGAACTAGGTTCTAAGTGTCATTAGCTTGACCATTTGCTGGACTCTGCCCTTCCTGTTTTGATGAGATCTTCCAAAGAGGCAAATTGTGTCAGTGGAATGTACATGCATCCTACGGTGCAGGGATGATGCCATCTGCCTTTATGTGTCTAAATTTTGTTTCATAGGGACTTACAGGTTCAGCATCATGACTTCAAAGTCTGAAAGAGAATGAGAATATGAACAGTTTGGTGTAGCGGTTAAGGCATCAGATTAGAAACTGGGAGGCTATAAGTTCTACTTTTGCCTTAGGTAGAAAACCAGCTGGGTGATCTTGAGACAGTCACTCTCTCAGCCCTAGAAAGGAGACACTGGCAAACCATTTTTGAAATTTTGCCAAGAAAACTTTTGCATACACAAAAGAAGTGGCAGTGGGGAAGTTTACAAAAATGCAAATGGAAAGTGATATTAATCTAGGCCATTGTTTATCATCTGTGAATAGTTGAATAGTCTAGTTGAGCTGAAGATATCGGCAGCTAGAAATGTTTTCTAAAATAAGAAGCAATTATTTCTAATTATAATTTAACGTAACTTCGTAAGATATTGGACTTGGCTGATCATTTCCTATCTTACTCCATGTCTCTGCTCCTCATATCATTAAGTATAACGGTGGTTGGGCCAGACTTTTTGTAACATGGTGCATCTGAATGCAGAGGTGTGATAAAGTGGTTTGTGATAAAAGCTCAAAAACATTAGCATGGCTGGCATCAGATAAGCAACCACCTCACACTATCAGTCTCTTCCCATACATCTTGGAATGTCCTCAACAGAGCTAGAAAGGGAGCAGAAAGTTCAGTGGGCTGTCACTGGACTTCTCTTCAGTTAATGTCCCTTCCTTTGGAAGCGCCACCACTGAACATGTATCCCAGGAAAGGCACCCCAGAGTTCTAGAGCAAGTCACGTAAAATGAATAAAAACACTACTTTCCTGATTTTAATAAAAAAATAACAACAGCAGCACTGACAGCTAATTTTCATTAACTAGACTAAATCAGGTAAATAACACCTATGTGTATAGTTAAATATGAAAACTATGGATTCTAATTTAATTGTCATTTCCCAGTACAAAAAGGGAGTAAGAATTCTAGAATTACCTCATTATCAGGATCATTTCCCACTTGTTTAAGTCATTTTGAGATTTCTTAGATAGCATTGTTTCTTAGATAGCATTGTTGCATTACATAAGCTAAGAATGACATCCATGGTGACATGAAATGAAAGGATATATATGTGTACCTGAATCATAATCAAGATCTGTATATGCAACAAAACTTCATAAAGTACTGGATTTCATCAATAGTTCATACAATGAATAGTTCATACATGAGTGATGTGTTTATAGATTGGAACCTACTATGTAGCTTGTTATTTTAAAAATGCACAATACTAAAAGCTATATCTTAAAAAGAATTAGTACTCCCTATGACTAGGGACTAACTAGCTGACTAACAAACCAATTATGTGCATTTTTTTTTTCTGAAGCAAGTAGCCTTCTTCATTGAGAAACACAGATTTCTGCCTAATAAAAATAAATTCATTTTAGTTCCCCAGAATCAACTAACGAGTAAATACGTGGCTTCAAAAGCTAATATATTATTTTAATTGTAGAGTTGTCACATTCCCCACCTACATACAACTGTAGTTTTGAATGCTGTTGTTTTTTTAGAAAGAAAGAAGTAAGAAACCACTAATTTTCATGATCCTTTCTGAATTGTACCACATGGTGGCATACTTGCTGTAAAATATAGATTATATGTACCTAATATAAAACTCCAAGGATGTTTTCAGTCTCATTTCACACAGGCTTTTTTTCCTATTAGTAAAAGTTGATATTCATCCTGTGCAAATGTAGAAGTTTGGTTTTTAATGCATTCCATTTCTTTATCATGCATAAGCTGCAGCATTCAAAAAAATTAATTTTTTATACTTAGCAGTTGAGTACCTTACATTTTTCATCCACAGTATGTTCTTGAAGTGTTTTTGTCATACTCAGTTTATTGTAATTGTTATGATTTATCTTTTAATCAGGGCTTTTTTGAAGAGGAAGAGGGTAAGGAATATATTTACAAAGAGCCCAAATTAACAGGCCTTTCTGAAATCTCTCAGCGACTGATGAAACTTTATGCAGACAAGTTTGGAGCAGACAATGTAAAGATTATCCAAGATTCCAATAAGGTACGGTTGGAAATGTTCACAGATCTTTTTTTTTTTTTTTTTAAGAAAGCATTTGTGCTATTACAGAGTTTTTTGTCCAAACCCACTTAAAATAAATGAAACATTCTTTTTTTCTTCAATGAGCCATAAATTCAGTTAATATCAAAGCACGAATAACTTGGAACCAATGAAGTAAAAAAATTAAGAGGAATATGGATCAGGCAAGGCATAACCTTTTCTGTGGCCGTGTAATTATGTATATTCGTCTCTCTGGTCAGTAGAGTTATAATAACGCCCTTGATAGTAATATAAACATTTGTTACATGCTATGGTGTGTAAATTTATGTATTTTCATTACACTGCTATTAATTGATTAAAGATGAAAGACCCTGGTAAGCATGCCTTTTTTGGGGAGGGGGCTTTCAAATTTCTGAAAGGGAACTGTTATGGAATTCCCAGCAACAGAGGCTTTCTTAGAAATCTGTTTTGTTTGTCTAAGAAAATGTTTTTGCTTCTTTTTTGCTCAAAATATCTGAATACAAAATACATAACCATCCTGTCCAAAGCAAAGAAATCTATGAATATATCCTCTTTTATAATGTCTAAAACAGCCTTTCAGTGATATGCCATAAAAAGCAAGAGTTTAGTTTCTTTTCTTGTCCTTGTGCTGCCTCTAATTGATGTATTGTCTTCCCTTTTGTTTGTGTAGGTTAACCCCAAAGATTTAGATCCTAAATATGCACATATCCAAGTAACCTATGTCACACCCTTCTTTGAAGAGAAAGAAGCTGAAGAACGTAAGACTGACTTTGAAATGCATCACAATATCAACCACTTTGTGTTTGAAACGCCATTCACCTTGTCAGGAAAGAAGCACGGGGGTGTAGAAGAACAATGCAAGAGACGGACAATTCTGACAAGTATGGACACTGAATTCTTCTTCACAACAGGACAATTTCTCAGGATGTTTGGGCCACTTTTCAGCCTCTGAACCTTCTGAAGGTCCACAGGAGACCATTTGAATAACCACTCCCTCCAAAAATCCAGTGTCCAAAATTGCACTGTTTTGTTTCAGTATCAAGATTTTGAAGTGTTAAGGTCCACAAAGAGAATGAAAGAGAAAAACAATTGGGTGTAATGGTTAAGGCACCACAGTAGAAACCAGAAATGTGAGTGCTGGTCTTGCCTTAGGTACAAAACCAGTGACTTTGGACCTGTCTCTCCCTCTCAGTCTTGATAGAAGGCAATAAATCATTTTTTAAAAATCAGGTAGTTCAGGAGTCAACAATAATCAACATTGACCTGAAGGGGCACAAAAAAGGAAGGGGGAAGAAATTATTAATATTTCTTCAATCAGTAAAGCCATCCTTCTCAAGCCAATTGACTCAACACAGCAATTGATTATTTATTATTTACAAAAATAGTTACAAATATCTTGTAACATATTGCTAATTATCTAAGGGATAGTTATTGAATTGCCAATGGATATACTTCAAAAGATTTTGATTTAGAATAGAATCTCATATTTAAAACTATGTTTATTTAGCATTTTTCTTGTCCCAATAGTATTCATTTATATTTACAAATTATTAAAATAGTTTTAAAATTGTTACTGAAGCAAGACCTTTCTTGTTATTTATTTATATTTGATTTATCCATTATATACCTTATGTTTCTCCTTCAAATACACTTGAGGTAACATTAAAAATGGTATCCACAAAGTAAGAGTGATATTCTTATGCCTGTTCTGGAATTTGATTAAGGCAAGCAAGTAATCCTTTTATGATCTTTTAGAAAACTATAAATATACACTTACACACATGAACACACTCACACATACTGTAATTACAAACATACAAAGAATGAGAAAATGGAACTATTCATGGATATATTGTATGAATGATGGCTTTGTTTTAATTATGAATATATATTACATGAAATAAACCTTCCTTAGATGTATTTATCTTGTTTTTTTACTGCAGCAAGCCATTTATTTCCATACGTGAAAAAAAGAATACAAGTTATAAACCAGACCAGTATAGAACTGAACCCCATAGAAGTAGCTATTGATGAGATGTCCAAAAAAGTTTCAGAACTCAAACAACTTTGCACAATGGATGAGGTAGATATGATTCGACTCCAGCTGAAACTACAAGGAAGCGTCAGTGTCAAGGTAAGTAGGTTTCAGCCCTTTTCTCGGGTTTAAAAGATTTGACATTTAGGATTTTATAATAGGAAACAGAATCTTTATCTTCTTCTGTTGTTACAACCTCACCTGCTGGAAATTCAAAAGAAGCATTATAATATTAGCTAATTCATTAAGTAAATTAATTAATGTTACAAGCTTATTCTTTTGAATCTGAGACTTAGCTCCCATTTCTTAATATTCTTGCTAGGTTTGCCAAAGGGTAGAATGGGAGTGTGGTACTGATTAAAGCATCATTATCCCTCTCCCAGAAAGATTGATGCTTCTGCCTTAGGATTCAGCTACCTCCACTGCCTCTCCTTCCACAGAGAATAAGTTTTTAATGCCTGCTGCAGGTTGTATATCATCATGAGAGATTCAACTTCAAAAAACAGCTTCCTTTTCAGGAGTCTGAAAGCAGTGGAGCAGTGGGAAATGTATCTTAGAGGAAAAATGAAGACCAATACTGATAACATTGTGTGAGACTCAGAAAAACAGAACTAAAAGCTATGTTAATGATTAGGGTTTTTAAGAGTTATCTAGCTTCATTTCAAATTAACTTTTATTTTGATAGCTGCAATTTAGTATACTACACTGTTTTCATATTTAATTTTATCTATTGTGCTTTTAGTGTGATACTATTTTTATTTGATGCAGTGAACTTAAGATAGCTACCCTTTAATTACTTCCCAGAGTTTGAGAGTCATATTTTTTGTTTTTACTGCATGTTGGGGTTTGGGCTCCAGTTTAGGAAATTTATTAAAATTGTTTTAAAGAATGAAATGGGTGCCTTAATATTGGGCCCAAACATTTTTATCACCCAATCTTGGGAAGATTCTGGTAATCACTAAAGGTGTGCTAGCAATCCTTCCATTTTGCACACATGATCTTCAAGTGTTTCCTTTCCATTATGTATCTGCAATTTAGAAAACTCTTCAGCAACAGGTGTACAAAATCAGGACTTCAGGTATTGACAGAAGAATTGTTTTAAGCTGCCTTTGCTAGTCCTGATCTTGGCACTCAGTATAACATAGCACACTTTGACTTGCAGGTAAATGCAGGACCAATGGCTTATGCTCGAGCATTTCTTGAAGAAACCAATGCTAAGAAATACCCAGATAACCAAGTTAAACTTCTGAAAGAAATATTCAGGTAAGTTTTACAATATGTTAGATAGAAGAGAAAGAGAGAGAGAGAGAGAGATAAACAAATACAAGGGTAATATAATTCTGTATCCATTATGAATACACCATTTTAATCCATAATAAAATCAAAATGCTATATTATATTTGAAACAATAACACATTGCCTTGACATTAAAGATATGAGATTTTTTGTGCTATGCAGACAATTTGCAGAAGCATGTGGACAAGCTCTTGAAGTTAATGAACGCCTTATTAAGGAGGATCAGCTGGAATATCAGGAAGAAATGAAATCTCATTACAAGAACATGCTCAGTGAGCTGTCAGAGGTTATGAATGAACAGGTTAGCCATTCTCTTTCCACACCTTGTTTTCAGCTCTAAAGACATTAGGGTTGTCACATAAACAATGCCTAAATCCTAATTGGGGAGCCACCTTGGGAAATTAAAAGTCCCATAAGGTTCCTAATTTCCAAACTTCTTTTCTTGGTCAAAAGTATATTCTCATTTCAAATACTCCTGTCTCTTTTACCTTCCTTTATCTGCTATCCATATTTGTTCCCTCCTAATCTGATTTCTATCATTTAAGAGTAACACTAATCAGAAGAAAAAAAATCTATCATACTGATTAATTCTTATAATCGATAGAGGTTGACCCTTCCTTCTTTCTCTCCTTCCTTCCTCCTTCTTTCCCTCCCTCTCTTCTTAAAGCAAATTCTGACAAATATTTACCCACTTGATATTTTTAAGTTGATATTATTCAGAAAAGCATACAGTGATTCTTTTTAGGCCAATCATACCATGAACAGTTTAACAATATAAGGATATACTGGGATTTGATATGCTACTGAATACATTTTGATCTTTGTCCATACAGTATGTGAAAAGTAGAAGCATGTTACATTGGAATCTATGAACACAGGATAACATTAAATTGGATGCTGGTCTGTTATTATATCTAGAAGTAAGAGAAAGTCATAGGGTACAAAAACCCAGAATACTCTTGGATAAACTTCCATTTTCTTCTGTCAGAGGCTATATATGACACCATATACCCACACAGGGAGAGGTAATAAATTCAGACAAAGGGAAATACAATCTCAAGAGCAAAATGGAGGAGGTTTCCTTGATTCTTTACACTTGAGCAGACATCACAAATATTCTATCCTGGCATATCAAAAGGGCTTCCCAATCATATATGCCAAACACTGATGGATTATAGGATGAACCTAAGCCTGTGAAAATAATTGAGAACTCACTATGAGGAGATCCTGTTATACATTCAAGATATTTTTTAAAAACTGCTTGAGCAGAAAATCCCATATTGGGAACAGGACTGGATGAAGATTTTCAGGTTTATATCTTAATTCCTACATAAATTAATTAGGATTTTATTGTTTCCTTATCAATCCTATGTTTTGTTGTTGTTGTTGCTTTGGGTTACACTAAGTTATGTTTCACACCTCTCCATCTATATAAACAATAAAAAACAGGATTACTGTTTCATTTATCACTATTTGTCAATGCTCTCAAGAAGTATGTTAGGAGAACTGATGGATTTTCTGTGACTTCTGAGAAGTTAATGTCTTCCCCCCCCCCCCATTTAGTTCAGAGAGGACACTACAAGAGTTCTGTGATTACAGCCCTCCATAGTTAGTCATCTCCAGCACCTTGCAAGTTTCCTTGTGTTTTTTCCACATCAACACATATTGTATACACTGTGTCCTTAATGGCATTTTACATAAAGGCATTGAAATCCTGTGTGTTATTCATTATTATTGTGTTTCTATGTCCACTGACTGTGGCATTTCCATCAACATCTTTCTTTCTCTTTTTCTGGCAGCTCTGTCATACTCAGTGCTTATACAACTTTTCTGCTTCACTGTCTAACATTTCCCTCAATACTATAGCCAAAAGTGGTATGTTTGGTTTTCTTTTTGTTCTCTGTACCTTCACTGTCATGAATTCTCACTGACTGCTTTTTTAACATTTAATAAGGATGCATTTCACTGGTGATGCTTAGCAAAAAAAAGGGGGACATTAGCCATTCTTTTGGGAAGCATGAAATATAATACAGAGTCAGGGAGAACTGTTAATAATATGCCAGGCTTTCTTGTCTAGCACTTCATGGATTAATAGCAACAGTCCATTTATGATGATCCTTTTTAATAGACACTTAAGTTTCATAATAGTCCTACTTAGACATGATGTTTCTTCTTCAGCACTTACAGTGGGGTTGCATGCCTGAAGCAGACTTTTCCCTGGGGCCTTCTCAGCAGATGTGCCTGATGTACTGTATGTCTCTGCAGTACTAATGTAGGAGTAAATGTTTAAATACATTCATGTTTATGTTTAGACATTAGAAAGAGATGCTTGATCCATGTGGGGTGTAGGTGTCAACTATTTATTATGGCCACATCTGGCTTCCATTTGCAGCTAAGTGTAAAATGCCCCAAGTAAATAGGTGATACACTGTTTATTTATGATGTTCAGAGCCAGCAAAGCAAAATTCTTATGTGCATTTACTTTATAAAAGTGTCAAAATATACTTTCACAGATATGTTACACAATTGGAGGCTAAAGAAGAAAGTGGGTTTTTTAATGTTGGAATGCTGTTGGAGGAAGAGATCAAAATACAAAACAAAATCTTTCTTTCTAATGGCAGCTGTTAAAAACCTTAACAGGATAGATAAAAACAGCTGATCAAGTTGTTCGTAAAAGTATAATTTAGAGCATGGATGTCAAACTTGGCACATCACATTGCCATCAGTTTGACTTCCCTGGTTTAGAATGAGCTTAATTTTTCTACATGTTTACTTATTTACTCAGGTTTACTTATTTTTTTGTGTATGCATCTGTTTTAAAGATCACTTACAAGGAGGATTCTGCAAAGCATCCAGGAGTGGAAACACATTATTCCCATGCAATCAGTAGAACAATCATTGCCCCACCTGGATCACTGCTTTCATCAAATGCAGATATTTCATAACTGCCTTTGATTATGAACTGGAAAATTTTGGTGTTATTTTGCAAAACAATGTACGCAATTTCAGGAGGATACCATAACTGTGTTACATTATTATTTTTTATTTATTGAACAATTTTATGTGTCAATTTAAGAAAAATAGTCAATTTGATTTTTTTAAATGTTATTGTCTTTCTTGATATTTGCACATTTCCTATAATTTTCTTTATTATGGCCAATCTTTAGTAAATAGACTGAAATGAAATATCCATTGAACATTTAGTTTCACAGCAAACCTTATGTTTGCTATAAATAATAATATAATCTAATACAGGTCCTAGTATACATATATTTTAAAAGTCAAAAGTGGGTGTTTTATAACATTTAAGCATATTAAAGTTGTAAATAAAAGATGTGTAAAATACGTCATTTTTACAAAAAAATAGTTAATATTTAACATGACTAAAATGTGGATAACATTTCAAACATGACTATATTAAAATATTTGTTTATGTGTATAAAATTGTGTGTGTGTTACTGGCTAAATCATTTGGGCTTGCAGTGGGATATAATTTTAATCACTACTTTTGCTACTACCATTGCTTCAAGATGTTCTCACATAGCTGGTGATGTGTTTGAAATCATGTTTTTTTCCAAGGAGCTGTACATTTTCTACCAACTGAAATAGAAATGGAAGATTTTAATGGTTGCAATTTAATTGACTCAAACATGTCATTTCTGAAGTGAAAGGTTGAAATACTGAGTACCAAGTCACTCTTTTCTGATAGCATAGAATCTAACTCTCATTTTTGTTATGTTGTGTCCTTTATTTTTTAACTACTTCATAATTTCTCCAGAAAAAATACTATGGCATCATATATACAGTATTTAAATACAGCATATAATACAGTACACACTTTCATCTCTTACCACTCTTTATGGTATGGGTGTCAAACTCACTGGGTCATGTTGCCATCAAGTGATGTTTCGGACATTTTTTCCCTTCATAGAGTTGGGGTGGCCATGGAATACACATGACACATCCAGCCCATCAGTTTGACACCTTTGCTTTATGGATATCCATGTTAAATCCTTTGTGATAACTGATAATAGTATAGATATAGACCAGCCCCACTACAGTTTACTTTCCCATTTGTATTGTAACATCATGAACTTGCTTAGTGCTGTTATAGAGCAGCATTTTATCTTTTATAAAACAATGTTTCATCTTTTGCAGAACAATATACATGGTTAAGTGCTTAATTGACAGGAAAATCGGCTTGCATATCACATTATCTTGAGCTATATGATCAGATAAAAGATGGATGGATCTAGTTTTTATTCTGATGACGAAAAGTTCTGTTTATTCATAAATAAATGGGGAAGAAGGGAAGAGAAACACTGCTTCTAAAAAGAAATGCCTTGCAAAGTAACTTAAAAAAAGACTTAGTAGAATTGTAATTATAACATCTCTACCACTGAGGAAAATGTTAAAAAAAAAAACACCTATGTGTCTGGTTTAATTTGTTATATTGGTAAGTTAATAATACTCTATTGTTTCACAGTATTTTTCTTGACAACTTTTTGCATCATGAGTTTAATTCTAAAAGCATTATTTACACATTAGGAATAAAAACCTTTTTATCATTATTACTGTTTTAATTGAAGCCATAGAGTATTTTTCTAGTTTACAATAAAAATGTGATATAACTGATTAATCTTAAGTAGAAAAATAATCTAACTTGATGGTACCAATTTCAGATTTTTGAAGTTTATTTTTTACCAGTATAAGTAGGAGTTTTTTTCCCTCTAATATTGGTAGCATGTCAAGAAAGATATGGGTTCTTGACTGGAATCAATTTTTTCCTAATCCCTTTCCAGTACAGACTAAGAATGAACATGTAATTCCATTGAATTTAAGAGGATTTGTTTCTGAATAAGTATGAAAAGTAAATACATATCAGCAAATTAAAAAATAATAGCTAATAAATATTGATTTCAAAAACTCACGTGGCATGCCATATTTGAAGTCTTCATATTGAATTTCCTTATCTCTGCCAGGTAATTCCCCATACTTCAGGCTGCTAATTTGCAACTTATATGTGTTAAGGTATAATTCAGTCTATTAAACTATAGTAGAGTCAATCTCATTTTGAAGTTCTTCTGGAATTGATAGTTCAGTTGTATGATAGAGTAACTTTGGAGACCCAAGAAAGGGCTGTAACCAGGGCAATGATCTCAGCCCACAAAAGAAATGGGGTTGAATAAAGTATCTCAGAAGAGATACTGCTACCCTAGTTCTCTGGAAAGTAAAAGCAAAGGAAGGGACAACTGCTTTCAAATATGCAAGATATGTTACTGTAACTGTACAATAAAGTGGTGCTAGTTCTTATGACTTGATTTCCTATCTCGACTGATGATCTGACAGCAACCTTGCATGTCTAGGACACTCCTAACATGTTCTGAAAACAGTTCTCAAATGAGTAACAAATCCAAAGCTTCTCAAGATCCAAGACCTTGGAATATGTGATAAGTAACTTCAGTTATAAAACTAACTTGGGCAATACTACTTAAACTGTGCTCTTTCATTTTTCACTCTATTTCAGACAATAAAAATTAATGATAATTGCAGTCAAACCAATCAATGTATAAAAACTGTTTGTTGCAATCGTGATACTTTTTCCATTAAGTTCACATTTCCGTTCACACATGGGATCTAGTCATATCTATAATGATGTTGTTCTGATGAGAAATTCTCTCACACTCTGACTTGATTAATGATGAATACGTTTTGTTTTGTTCAAATACATTTCTATTAATCAAGAAACTGGTGTCAGGAAATACTTATATTTTCTGCAGCAATACTGAATAGATTTTGAGTACCTGTATAGCATTAACATCAAGCACAAGCAATCAGATCCACAAGAGTAAAGATAAAGCTAACTATTTTATTATATTATGCCTATAATACAGGAATTTCTCCATACTTCTTGCCTTCCCATGGGAACAGATAAATAAGCTTTCATGAAATTGAAGGAGGGGGAGTGAGATCATTCCTGGGTCTCTTGCAGCTGCAAAATGATTCAAAGCTAATTCCACATTGAGTCCTCCTCTCTGCCTGGCTGAACATACCCCAACATTAAAGGACCTGCTTTGAAGTATAGATTTTTATTGGGAGAACAAGACCTCTAGTAGATGTATGTGGGGATATACAGTCTTTCAGGGGAGAGGGCTTGGTAAACTGTTCATTACATTTGCTCTACTTTAATTGAAAATTAAATTAAATTAAATCTTTCAAAAGGAAACTGAAAGCCATGCAGTAATTATAGGAAATAAAACTGGATTTGTAAACATCAAGTCTTAAGTTTTCAAAAATGTACAATTAGCAAGCTGCATTCTCAGAGTTTACTAATTGCTCTTTTTAAAAAGTAGACCCAACATATTTTACATCAACCTTTCATGATGTAAGCCTAAGCTATGTCAGGAAGCAGATAACATAAAACAATCAGAACTCTATTGCTGAATTTTGAAAGCTTCACCATCAGAGGTGGTATTCAGGAGGTTCTAACCAGTTCTGGAGAACCAGTAGCAGAAATTTTGAGTCGTACAGAAAACTGGCAAATACAATTTCTGACTGGAGATTTTACAGTATCCTTTTGCGCCCACCAAGCCACACCCACAGAACTGGTAGTAAAACTTTTGAATCCCACCACTGTTAATCACCAGGTCTTACTCCCTTCCTCCCTCCCTCTTTTACCAAAGAAGTCAATTCAAGAAGGTTTCTTCCATAGATTATCCTGACTTTTCAGACTAAACTGTTTTTTTAAAAATATCTGTTGCCTACTTACTTCAAGACTATCTCCATACACCTCTACATTTTGATTTTAGCAAAGTATTTGTCAAGGTAATGCATGAAATTCTGATCAATAGCTAAATATAGGCTACATGGCATAATAGTTAAAGTGATATGTAGATTTAAACTAATTTTCAAAGAGTGCTTATTAAAGATTCCACAACAATTTGATATAATGTTAATTTATCACTTGGATAAGAGATGAATGGAATAATTCCAAATTTGCAGATGATACAAAATGCTAATATTCTCCCACATACCCCATAACAAAAATCCTGCAATGATAAGTCCTGCAGATCATATAGTTCTTAAGATGCTCCAGAGGAAGAGCTGAGGATCTTTCAGAATAGCATTTATGTAATGGCTAAATTAAAACTTTCAAGACTTGCTGATGCTGTGAAGAAGGAAAAAAATCCAAAGGTTCAAGACCAAATTCTAGTAAGAACTTGGAATATAAACTCAACATATTGAAAAATGAATTGACTACACATTGAGGGAAGTATGCAGTGGGGTAAGTGGGGTTAGACTCTGTCTTAGGTCCAGTACTCTTCAATATCTTCATCAATGATTTAGATTAGGAACAGAACAGGAACTCATCAAATTTGCAGATGATACCAAGCAGGTAGGAATTGCCAATACTTCAGAAGGTTGTCTCAAGATACAGAAGAATCTTAACAGACTTGAACACTGTGTCCTATCTATATAACAAAATCAAATTCAGTGGTGAGAAATGTTTTACATTTAGGCAAGAAAAATCAAATGCATAGGTATAGAATAGGTGGTGCGTGGCTCAATAGTAGGAACTGTGACAGGGATATTGGAGTCCTAGTGGACGATCACTTAAATATGAGCTGAAGTTTGCTGCAGCAGCCCAAAAAGCCAGCACACTCTTAGGATGCATTAACAGAGGTATAGAATCAAGATTACAGTGCCTTGGTAAGATCACATTTGGAATATTGCACCCACTTTTGGTTACCACAATATAAAAAGATGTTGAGATTTTATAAAAGGTGCAGAAAAAAGCAAAAAAAGATGATTGAGGGATAAAAAACTAAAACATGAAAAACAGTTGCAGGAACTGAATGTGTCTAGTTTAATAAAGAGAATGACTAGGGGTGACATGGTAGCAATATTTGAGGATCTGCCACAAAGAAGAGGGAGTCAACTTATTCGCCACAACATTTAAAGGCAGGACAAGAAGCAATGAATGGAAACTAATCAAGGAGAGAACCAGCCGAGAACTAAGAAATTTCCTAGCAGAACAATTAAACAGTGGGAGGACTTCCTTTAAGAAATTGTGGGAGCTCTGACACTGGAGGTTTTTAAGAGGAGATTGGATAACTATTTGTCTGAAATGGTATAGGATTTCCTGCTTGAGCAGAAGTTTGGACTATAAAACCTCCAAAATCCCTTCCAACTTTGTTCTTATGTTAGAATTGGAAAATTTCAGTCAGAAGAACATATTATTTACAAATCAAGACATGAAAATTATGGAATAGTGTTGCATTCATAGTCACGAAAAACAGAGCAAATACAATGCAGCCAACGACTGAATAAAAACAACTAGCCAATTGGGTTGCTGAGTGTCCAGTCATAGGAAGACATATAAATGACACCCCCCTCAAAAAAAAGTGCCAGGTTTTGAACTAACATGTCAGCAATGGACAATCCTGAATAGGATTTGCACCTCCTGCACTGTCTATCGGGACTCTCTGTATAAATGGAGCACAGTATCCTACCCTCAGTGTGACAATGGGATCCCACTCACCATAGATCACATTGTGACCAGTTATAAACTGAGGTCATATACTTGTCCAGTATCTGATATTTTTTAATATAAACAATGCTGTGCTTCAATGGTTAGATGGCCCAGACATTGGTATTTTAACATAGATCTTTTTTAACATTTATATTTTATTGGGTTCTACTAATCTAGATGGAATTTTAATATATATAGCTAGTCATTATGATATGAATAGGCTAAATAAATGTCAGATAACATTTTAACATTAACAGATTAATAGATTAGCAGAGTTGAAAGGGACCTTGTAGGTCATGTAGTCCAACCTCCCCACCCAAGCAGGAGACCCTAGACGATTTCTGACAGATGGCAGTCCAGTCTCTTCTTGAAAACTTCCAGTGATAAAGCTCCCACAACTTTTGAAGGCAAGTTGTTCCATTGGTTGATTGCTCTCACTGTCAGAAAAGTTTATCCTTATTTCCAGGTTGAATTTCTTCTTGTTCAGTTTCCACCCACTATTCTTTGTCTGGCTTTCAGGTGCTTTGGAAAATAGCTTGACCCCTGCCTCTCTGTGGCAGCCCCTCAAATATTGGAAGACTGCTATCATGTCTCCCCTGGTCCTTCACTGGACTAGCTATACCCAGTTCCTGCAACCATTCATTGTATGTCTTAGCTTCCAGTCCCCTAATCACCTTGGTTATCCAAGTTTGTATTGCTATATTAGAAAGCATAGTCTTATTGCAGCAGATTGTAGTTTTGGAAGACTATTAAAAACAGAAATTCTGTTTAAGAGTTCTTCGATTTCTAAGTATTATCCTGCCTTGCTTCAGGTACTATGGATCAATTAGAAAGTAAAGGCACTAGGTTTGAAGAGAGTATTAATAAAACAGATTAATCCCATAGGCCAAATAATCTATCAAGGGGATGGAGAGTGAACAGCCATTTTTATGTGGACTGAAACTGATAATTTTGAGTACTTTAAATTTTATACAGCATCTTCTCTCCTTAGACTTCCATAGCACGAGCTTTCTGCACACAGGCAAATTAGACAAATGCAACTTCTCTGAATTTGCTAAGTTATTATTTATGCATTAGTTGATGTCATCCCAGCATCCCTAAAGGAGTTAAGAATTATGCATATTTTATGTTCAATTGCATCTTCCATGACACCAACCCACAAGCAAAGGTTTAAATTTCAAATTAGAGGAAAATGCATTTAACGTTTAATAAGATTCATTCTGTGCAGGCTAATTATACTCAACGTTTACTCAGAAAGTTTATTAAATTACAGGGTGGCTTGGACAGGTATTTTTCTGGCTTCATTCACCAGTTTTCACAATCTAATAAGTGACTTCAGTAACATCAGGTGTCACCCATGCATAAACATATGATATGTTTACCCCAAAACAGAGCACAATTCTGCATTTAAAAAGATTCCCTACAAATAATACTAACATAACAACCGAGACTGAACAATTGTTGATCAGAAAGATTTAAAAAGTCTGGATGTTGTAATAAATGGAGACAGCAGAATAGAAGAGAAAGACAATAGCCCAAGGTATCTTGGGTGCAATCCCAAAACCAAGCACCATTTAAACAACACTGGCATTGACATAATCATCACCAGTCAATTGCAAAAGACAACTTTACTTGGAGCAGCTTATATCCTGATACATTTTAACAGTATCAAATGACAAGATCTACCTATTCCAAGTTCTTGGGAAATACTAAATAAAAATACTGGATAAAATCATCTGACTGTGTCCAACCATAGCAATAATAAGAGTAGACTAAAAGAAGTAAAATTTATTTTATGTGAGAGTTCTTTGGTGCTCAATATCAAAAGTTTGCTTCAATTAGAAAGATAATTTGGACAGAACAAATGCTAATTATGTGGCATATGTAAGAGATCAGTTTGGGAAAATCCGAACTGTCTCAATCTATTCTCTAATTATAGAAATAAAATGTGGAGAGAGCATGGAAAAGAAAATGAGTTGCAAAAGTGAATTGTGCCTGTTTTCATGACCTTTTTTTGCTATGGTTATTAAGCGAATCACTGTAATTGAATGAAGAGGTCATTAAACAAATCCAGATTCCCCCATTGACTTTGCTTGTCAGCTGTGAAGGACCTGACTGGCTATCTGGGATGCTGCAACTCTCATAAATTGTGATCATGTGACTGTGGGGATGTTATGTAAATATGAGTACATGTTGTAAGTCATTTTTTTTCAGTGCCATTGTAACTTCAAACAGTTGCTAAACAAATGGTTGTAAGTCAAGGACTACCTGTCAGTTCTGACATTTGGGAATTCAGTGCCCAGATAGCAATAGCAATAGCACTTAGACTTATACACCGTTTTATAGTGATTTACAGCATCTCTCTAAGCGGTTTACAGAGTCAGCATATTGTCCCTAACAATCTGATCCTCAGTTTACTGACCTTGGAAGGATGGAAAACTGAATCAACCTTGAGCCTGGTGAGACCCGAACTGCCAAACTGCTGGTAGCTGGTGATCAGCAGAAGTAGCCTGCAGCACCACATTCTAACCACCACGGCTCTTATGATAATTCTATTTATTTTGAAGAAGCCAAATGCTTAACATTACCACAATGCTTCAAGGCATGTCCCATGGTTTCCCATTTCTTTCTCAGCTATTTCCTAACCTGGTGTTCTGTTGAATGTTGGTTTACAACTCCCATCAGTTCAGAACAACTTTCAACAATTCTACCTGTGTTGAATTGTGTTAGAAGCAGGAATATTAATGCACCCAATAATAAAAGGGTAATATAAGATTATAATATAATAAAAGAGTAAAAAACACATTTCCCACCACTAGCCTTACTACATGTCAATTAAGTCTGAAATTCTGCATAATATGTCAGAAGAACTCGTCTCACTTTAGAGGTTTTTACCATCAGAATATGTGCATTCACCATTTGTGAGAGTTTTGCAATGAATATGTTTGAACAATGCAATTATTATGTGTCAAGTGATGTAGTTTTTTATTAAAATAGGAAAGGGTTGAGCTGTCTAGACTGTGGAACGCAGAGCTAGGCTTGCAATAGCAAATTGCTAGAAGCAGCTATTTAGCAATTCCAATAGCAAAGTGACTTTCACTGTCTACAGAAAACATGCTTTTAGGAACCACATTCCAAATTCGTAACACATCCTACTTTAGTTATAGGCTACAAAATGCACCTAAAATGCTAAAATATGGAGTGAAAGTATAATGTGTCTGTCTATATATGTGTGTGTGCCTTTTTCAAAAAACTATTTATTGCAAATTTTGATTCTCTGTAGTGAAATATCTATTATAACATCAACATCTAAAGGCCCTGTCACACTGCCCAACGGATGCAAAACGGACACAACGGACGAGCAAAATGTTCCATCCGTTGTTATCCACTCTCAAAAGGGGCAAAAATTTGCATAACCAGAGTGGATAACACGGATGGGGGGAGGACGCAGGTCGGATGGAAAGCGGATGCGGAACGGAAGCTTAGCGGATGGAAGTGGATGGGAGCGTATGACACATCCGCAGGGCTTCCGGGGGGCCTCAGCAAAGCGGACGCAGAACAGATGAAGCGGATGCAGAGCGGATGCACAGCAGATGAAGCGGATGCAGAGCGGAAGCCTAACGGATGCCTGGCGTTAATTGCGCATGCGGGGGGGATGCATTGCATAAGCCACGTGGATATAAAGGGAAGCAGCTCACGTGTGGCCAGCATTCGGAGGAAAGACCTGCTGCAGGATACATCGAGTCCTTGCCTGCCCTGCCTGCATGCCTGCCTGCAAGCCTTGCTGCCAGCCTTCCTGCCAGCTTGCCTCCAAGCCTCCTGGCCAGCCTCCCTGCCAGCCTTGCTCTCTGCCTGCCTGCCTGCCTGCCTTCCTGCCAAACTTCCTGCCAGCCTTCCTGCCAGCCTTCCTGCCAGGCTTCCTGCCAGCCTTGGTGCCTGCTAGCCTCCCTGCCAGCCTCCCTGCCAGCCAGCAACGCCACAACCATGGGGAAGAAGCGAAAGTCTCAGCAACCTGCTGCCATCCCTGGGAAGAGGGACAGGGCCACCCTCCCGTCGCGTCCCTGACTCTGCTTCTGCTGGGGCTTCTGCTGCTTGGGCTCGCTCTTCTGGTGCTGGAGCTTCTGCTGAAGCTGCTCCTGGCGGTGGTGCTTCTGCTGCTGCGTACTCTGCTGAAGCTGCTCCTGGCGGTGGTGCTTCTGCTGCTGTGTACTCTGCTGAAGCTGCTCCTGGTCCTGTTGGTCCTGCTGGTCCTGCTCGTCCTGCTCGTCCTGCTCGTGCTCCTGGACTTGCTCGTACTGCTCGTGCTCCTGGTCTTGCTCATCCTGCTCGTCCTGCTCGTGCTCCTGGTCCTGCTCGTGCTGCTGGTGCTGCTGGTGCTGCTGGGGCTCCTGTTGCTTACTCTGCTGCTGCTGATCCTGGTCCTGCTGATCCTGCTGCTGCTGCTGCTGCTGATGATGATGATGATGATCCTGCTGCTGCTGCTGATGATGATGATGATTATGATCCTGCTGGTGATGATGATGATGAAGATGATGATGATGATGATGATGATGATGATGATCCTGCTGGTGCTGCTGCTGGTGGTGGTGTGGAGGAGCAGCCCCTACCACCTGGGAGCCCCTCTGATGAGGGCCCATCTGGTCCTGCCAAAGGGAGGAAGAGGCGTATGCAACAACAGGAGAGGAGGCAATACTTCATCGTGGAGGAACACGAGGATGAGGTGCTGGAATGGCTGAGAGAGAATGACTATCTGTGGCGGAAGGGACACCGGCTGTACAGGGACACCAAAAGGAAGCAGGCTGCTTGGAAAGAGAGGGCGGAGAATATGGGTTACACTTCAGAGGTGCTCCTCGGCTGGTGGAAGCACAAGCACACCTGGTACGGGAAGCTGCCCCTGAAGAAATCTGGCCAGGCCACGGTTAAGCTGACGGACAGAGAGACCTACGTCATGGCCGGGTGCAGCTTCATGGAGAGTGAGATCCGCCACCGAGGAGCACCAGGAGCCCCTCCCACAATCCTCTCTCTCCAGCAGCCTGCTGAGACCCAGTCCTCTTCCGGCCGAGAGTCAATCTCTGTCTCCAAGCAGGTTTCTGTGGAGCGTGCCACGGCAGAGAACCCACAGAGAGCTGTTGTAACCGTGGTGGAGCGCGTGGAGGACTACCTGGTGCAGTGGGAGAAAGGAGACATCGAGTCCACCACAGTCATAGCCGCATCCACCACCACCCAGCTCCACCTCCACAGAAAGGCAGAGAGCCAGAAAGCAGGAGGGGCAGAGCCACACTGTCCTGCTGGAGATCAGGGACACCATCCACACCAGCATAGATCTCCTCTCTCAGCTGGTCAGCACCGACTCCTCATCCAACCGCAAGCCCTTCCTCACCTATGTTAACCAGACCCTCAGGAACAAGGAGGAACCCCAGTACCAGGTGGTGAAGGACCGGATCACCGAGCTGCTTAACAACCCTCCAGATCCAGAGGAACCTGCTCCCACCCAGTCCAGGTCTGCTCCTCCACCTCCACCCCAGGTGATGTCCCTCCCATTCCAAGGCTTCCCACAGCCCCTCACCTACCAGGGCTACGGCTACCAGGAGGTCCAGCAGCACAGGCAGCAGCCCTTCGCAGTCCAGGTACAGAGTCATCGGGCGACACCATTGCCACCGGTTCCACTGATGCCACCGATGCCACCCATGACAATGATGCCACCGACGACAGCGATGCCACCCACGCCAGTCCTCACCCAGCTGCAGACCAGACAGCCCCACTACACTACCCCTTCCTCCACCCCACAGCCAAGCCCGACCTCAGTACATCTCTCATCAGTACTGGGGCTGACACCCCATGGCATGGAGGAAGGACCTTTCAGCATCGCAGTTCTGAGCCAGCTGTCTGAGAGCTTCCTCAACACACCGTCCCCTGTTGTCCTCTCGGGGCCAGGCACCCCAATGACGATACAGACCAGCACTCCTGCACCACCCACCTCCACAGCACCTGGACCCTTCACCCCTGAGACTGGGCACACCTCCGAGTGACCAATAAGAGTGCCAGAGACTGGGTAGCTGGCTACCTGTGGAGTTTATTTGGACACTTGACTTGGGTCATTTTTGTTTTACAGCTTGTTGTTCAATAAAGTTTATCTTTGATTCACACACTTGATTCATTTCTTTTTTTTAATAAAGTCTTGGTGGAAATTTTTAGAATTGGTTTAAGCCTTTGCATGCTTGTGGGATAGGTTAAGATAGCAGTGGAATGGGCAGGGATACCTGTGGGATGGGTAAGGATAGCAGTGGGATAGATAAGCCTCCAAAGCAAGCATAGTGGGATTGTATGGTCCACCCTCCCTGGTGCCATACCTATGGCCCTTTATTATCAATAATAATGTAATAATCATCCACACATGTCAACACAAACACAACCCTTTATTAAACGCCCTGTTCATTGTAGGCCCACCCAACATACATGGCCCAATCTCATCAGTGTGATGAGACAGGCTGAAGGAAGCATCCATTAAGCATCTATCATCCTGTTTTGCCACTCCACTGCTCCAGCTGGGGAGTTGCACCAGTGTCTCAGGAGGTTGCGCTGCTTCTTCCCTTCATGTGAGGCTCTGTTGGGGCCTTGCACATCCTGAGTGTCTATCAGGTTTCGCCCTTGCCTCCATTCCCCAGGCTCCATGTCCCCATTGCCTTGTTGGAAGTCCACGAGCCTGTTCTGCAAGACTGGGTAGTGGGTGCGCATGAGATTGTGCAGGATGCAGCAAGCTCCCACGATCCTCCTTATGGTCTCTGGGCGATGCTGCATGTTGGTGAGAAGTACCTGGAACCTGTTGGCCAGGATGCCAAAGGCGTTCTCCACCACCCGCCTTGCCCTGGACAGCCTGTAGTTGAAGATCCTCTCTTCACGGGTGAGGCATCTGGAGGTGTAGGGCTTCGTGAGGTAGGTTCTGAGGGAGAAGGCGTCATCCCCCACGATGAAGTAGGGCACATCTTGCGTGTCGTTGGGCAGGGGGTCTGGATCTGGAAAGCCCATGATGAGGTTGCCTTCCAGCCCCTCCTTGAGGTCACTGGCATATACCTGGGCATCTGAACATGAGCCGCTGCCTGAAGCATCGATGTACATGAACTTGTACTCAGCATCGACCATGGCAAAGAGGATGATGCTGAAGAAGCCCTTGTAGTTGACATAAGTGGACCCCGACTTGGATGGTGTTTTGCAGGTCACGTGCTTGCCATCTATGGCTCCAACCGTGTGGGGAAAGTTCCACCTCTGATACCACTGCTCTTCAACTTTCTTCCATCCTTGATCAGTGGAGGGGCACTGGAGGAGCTCCTGCAGGTATTCTTCGATGATGGCCTGCACCACTTCTCTGACCACAATGCTGATGGTGTTGTGTGGCACCCTCCAGCTGTACTGCATGCTCCTGTAGGTGGTCCCTGAGGCCAGGTGGCGCAGAGTGAGTGCCACCTTGAGCCCAGGTTCCAGGCTGGGCCGGAGGTTTGTGTTTGCCTTGGTCAACCTGGGTGTCAGGTGCTGCACAACTTCGTCAAACGTGGCTGGAGGCATCCTCATGAAGTTCTGGAATGCCCGAGTGTCTTCGTTCCTGAGCTCCACCATCAGTTTGTTGTACAGTCCGTACTCTGCTCTTCTCCCGATCCATCTTCGGACCCAGACACTTCTTGGCTGCCTCCTTTTCTTCCCGTAGTAGAGTTCACAGAGCCTGTAGATGGCTTCGCACTGTTGCAGAAGGATGGAGGCTGCCAAAAGGACTGTGTTACGATCCACGGTGGACATGACTGGATGCTGTGGAAGTGCAAGAGTCAGATGAAGGCTGCAGAGGTCTGCACAGTTAGGCTGCTGTTCTGAAAGTGAGATGCAGGTGAGTTGCTCCCCCTTTTTATAGGCAGTGTAGGTGTCCCTTTGCATCCTCTAGGCATCCTCTAGACATCCTTAATATCCGAGATAGGTCCCCTCTGAGAATGTTTTTTCCATTTTAAATGCTTTGTTTCCGCTAGGCATCCGTTCTGCATCCGTTCTGCATCCATTCCGCTTCCTCCCTGCGTCCGAGCGGATGCGAGTTGCGCGGATGCAGAACAGATGCCTAGCGGATATAGCGGATGCATAGCAGATGCAGAACGGACAAATTGTATACATTTTCCGCGCAAAATTTTTGAGCAGCTCAAAAATTTCTGAGCAGATGAAAGGTCAATAAACAGATGCTGGACGGATAGAGAGGAAGCAAAACGGAGGCAGTGAGTACAGAACGAAAGCATCACGTTAACCAATGGATGGCAAGCTTTTTTGTCCGTTTTACATCCTCTTTGCATCCATTGGTGCAGTGTGACAGGGGCTTAAGGGACTCCAACTTGTGGTTTCGGGGGCGCATGGGGTTGTAGTCATGTATGCAGAGACTAGAAGAAGACACTACCGTAACAGCAGAAAGAGCTTAAAAAAAGGTGTCTCTGCTTTCACAATGTCAAGAGGTGTTTTATAAGTGTTTCTTTTGAACACTTTTTAAAAAGAGTTTGTGTATTTTTTGAAAGGAAAAGTTAATCAGAAGGGTTAATTTGCAACTTCCATGTCCAGGCAGTACTGAATGTTAACCCTACATTTTTCTAGGGTTGTCTATTATATAAAATTATTTGTTATATTCTATAGACTTTCTTATTTCAAGTTTTATTTTTCATTACACTGAGTTCCTCATAGAGTCTACAGCAGCAGCAGGATAACTCCTTAATCCCTTCTAGGATAATGTCAATTTGAGTAAAATGTAACTAGATTACATATTGCACCTAAATCATAATCTTTTTAGGCAGGAATTGCTGATTATCCACAACTGATTAGATTCACTCCACATGAGGAGACCTGTTATAATTTATATGTTACGGTATTTAGATTCACTGTACATGCTAAACCAAAGATGCTGTGCTCCTGAACTAATAACATAAATTGTGACAACCTCCTATGATTAAAACTAATAAGCTTCTTCTTGATGATATGGAGAGTGCCAGTTACCTGTGTATCTCAATGAATTCCTTATTTATATATACAACCCTGAGCCCTATAAGAACGCAGACCTGCTTCAGGCACAACCAGACAAATCTGTGCCACAGTTCATATCTGCATGCAGAAGTATATGCAAAAGGAAATGGGTTGTAGCAGAGATCAAGCTTTTCATTGACAAGCCATTGATTTGGCAAATGATAGTGAAACTGAATTTTGGTAAATCTTTGCCTCCATAAACCATCAGTTGGCTTTTCCAGATAGAATGGGGATAATTTCTTGCAGAGTTTCAGCTTGTGTCCACAAAGATGATTCACAGTTACGGTGATGGCTTTGCACAGCAAAACTGGACCTCTACTCATAGGAGAGGCAATACTCGTGTATTCAACATTCCAGCCTGATAAGATGGCAGTGCACAAATCTGGAAGCCAAGGGTTCCTGCTGTAGGGCCTGCAAATTTAAAACATAAATTTCTGCAAATGTATCAGCGTGCATCTACTGCATACATACAGTATGCAGTATGCATCTATTGCAATCTGCTTTTCAAAATGCTTTATTAAACCAAGACAAAAGGGCTACATGACTTCCTTGCTATCCCCTCTGACCTAATCTGCTGTCTATTAGTAACCTGGCTGCTTCCAACACAAGAGCAGATCAACTTTTGAACTCCTGCAGGCCCAAACAGCCAAGTATTGAGTTTTCACATATGCTAATGTTCTCTGGCCATCACAGTTGTGCGCACACAAAGCTGGGATCCTGGAAATAACTCTGTCCTGCTCTCCCTGCCAAGTCAAGCAGTGCTGCTGCCTGTTCAAACTATATCACAGTATAATTCCATGGCAGTGTTTGATTATAAGGTAAGAAATTAAGAAAAAAGAAAGCAAATAGATAACCAAGTATTCATACATAGTCAGATCAGGAGCCAAGCAACAGGATGAAATAAGGTGGCTATATAACACATGATTCTTGTCCTTTCAGAGCCTGAAAAATAATTGTGGAAAATTAATGGCTTTGAACAAAGAAATTTGAAAAGCACAGCTAAACATTCAGCACTTGTCAGAGTCCGGTGTGGACCTTGTCAACCAAGATTTTCTCCTTTCCACTACCTACACCTCCGTGATATCACCATACTCAGTAAACTTTCTTTCTGAAGGAAAGACTCTTTCCAAGGGTCTTTGAAAAGGAAGAAGGCTGGGACATATCACCACCATAGTGAATGAATGAAGCAGAGAACAGTTCCATGGAGGTGTTCCACAGTGAAAGCAGCTTTGGGCACATTATGCTGTTACAATACAAATGGAATGCAACATTAAGTATGTTGTACAATGGTTATATTACACTATTTATTGCTTTGCACTCAAAGTTCCTTTTTACATTAGACAAATAAATTATCTTATTCCACAGCATGCCTTCAATAATCTAGTCACATATCACATTTCCTTATAATTTTGTCCACATCACATTTGACAGCAACTGAATTTCTTCTGAGGAAATTTTTCTCACTGCTACAAATATACTGTGTAGAAGAGCAGGAAAAATGAGACTCGAGACCAGCGTAACTTCAGCTCTTTATTAAAAGGTATAGATCTGTGTTGGACCTGCAAGCCGCGGCAGCTCTTCTTATAGAGCTTGCCGGCGGCTCTTACCCAATGACAACCTTCTGAATCTCCTGCGATCAGCTCAGCCAATCGCGGTAGATTCTTTACTGACCAATCACCTTCGTTCTTCCATCCAATCACAGTGCAGTTCGTCTTGACCAATCAGGTGAGGGTATTCCAAGAATGATAATATGGAACACCCCTCCCCTCTTGGTTTGGTCCATCCTACATGACGAAGTCGCGTAGGTAGGCGGGGCTTTTAATCTGCCTACTTGACCTGCGCAGCTCAGTTGCTGCATGGTCTTCAGGTGGTTCGGATGGGATCTTTGTCACTCCACCTCTTTTGCATGGAACCGCCTGGAAGGATGAGTCAGGCCTTTCGTCGCAACTCCCACCTGGTCTACTGGGCTCGGTTGAGTTTTCGGTTTCTCTGTTCCCGGCCGGTCTTTCCGGGCTGGTTGAACTGGCTTGGCTGTTTCTTCCAGGCGAGGTTCTATGTGGGTCATCCTCTGCTGGTACCATTCTGCTGCCTTGTTTGCTGGTAAGTATTGTTGGTTTCTTTTTCTATTTATTGGTGTTTGGATTGACTGCTCAGTTTGTGCTGGTTGGGCGTGTTTGGTTTGCCAATGTGTTGTAGGAGAATTTTCTCCTTCTTTTTGATAATTGTTTGGAGTTTCTACCCCCCTCTAGTTTTTTTATTAATGTCTTTCTGTGGAGCTTGTGTGTTTTCGGCATTGCTTGAAGTTATTCGTGATCTTAGTTGATCAACATGTCATTTCCAATTCCTTCCCTCCTCCATTTCCAGCCGGTATGACCGGGGACCTGTCACTTGGGTTATTATTGTAGGTACCCACAGTGGGTCCCCTGAAAAGTTTTTGGCGTAGACAGTGTCCCCCAGATTAAATGTATAGTACCGGCTGGATGACTCTGGTGGGTTTTCGGGGTTGTATGTCGGGTGCGGCCTGTCTAGATGGGATCCTGAGCTCCTGCTGGGCTTTTATTGGTTTCAGCACTTGGTGTTATATGTTGTATTGTTAATAGTTTATTTATTTTTTCGTGTATGCTCCCTGTGTCCATTTTTTCTAAAGCATCTTTGGTGTATCTGACCATTCGTTCTTCCCGCCTGTTCACCACCAGATGAACGGGCACTGTCAATGCGTGTCGTATGCCCCATTCGGCGAGGAATTGTTCGAATGCCAATGCCGTGAATTGTGGCCCGTTGTCTGATACTATCAAGTCAGGTAGGCCATGGGTGGCAAAAAGTCTGTTTAGTTTCTTTATAACTGCTTCTGTCGTGATGGATTGCATTAGGCTTACCTCCAACCAGTTGGAGTAAGCATCTACTGCAATTAAAAAGGTGTGCCCTTTTGTGGGTCCCGCAAAGTCTATGTCGACCCTTGACCATGGACCCCTTGGTGTTTCCCACTCGAGGGTTGGTGCTGCAGGAGGGTTTGGTCTGGATCTTTGACATTTGTCTCATGTCGCCACCCATGTTTCTATGGTTTTATCTATCCCTGGCCACCACACGTACCTTCAGGCTAGGGATTTCATCTTTACAATGCCCGGGTGTCCTTCGTGTAACATGTGTAATATTCTTGTTTGTAAGGTGTCTGGAATCACTACTCTGTCACCCCATAATATACATCCCTTTTGGGAAAAATAGTTCAGTCTTCCGGTTCCAGAAGGGTTTAAACTGGTCACTGCTCTCTGTTTCCGGCCACCCTTTTTCTACCCAGCTCAAAACTCACATCAGTTTCCCATCTTTGATTGTCTCTCTAGCAATGTCTGACATGGTTGTTGGCAGGTTGGGCAGTGTCTCTATTTGTAGGGTGGATGTGGTGGGTGTGGGGTCATCCTCTGGATCTGGCAGAGGGTAACGGCTTAATGCATTGGCATGCAAGATGCTTTTCCTGGGGCGATGGATTAGCTAGTAGTTGTAGGCGGCAAAGAACTCGAACCACCTTGTCATCCGGGGTGACAGGATGTTGGGGGTGGCCTTGTTCCCTGCCAGGATCCCCAGGAGTGGTTTGTGATCAGTGATGAGGATGAAGTCCCTACCGTAAAGGTATTCGTGAAACCGCTTCACGCCAGTAACTGCTGCTAGTGCCTCCTTGTCAAGCTGGCTATAATTTCTTTCTGCGTTTGATAATGTCTTAGAGAAGTATGCAATTGGTGCTTCTCTCCCATCTGGTGGAGTATGGCTCAGTATAGATCCGATGCCGAATGGAGAGGCGTCGCAGGTCACAGTTAGTGGTAGGGTTTCACTGTATTGGATGAGGACTGATTCTGATGTGAGGAGATCTTTTATTGTCTGGAAGGCGGCCTCTTCCCGCCTGCCCCAGGACCAGGTGGACGTCTTGTCGAGTAACCTATGCAGAGGTTCCGCTGTTGTTGCCTTTTGTGGCAAAAAGACATTGTAAAAATTAATTAGTCCCAGAAAAGCTTGTAATTCTGCCTTATTTTGAGGTCTTGGGGCTTCCTTTATTGCTTTAATCTTTTTTTTGGTGGGGTGAATTCCATCTTTATCCACTAAGTATCCCAGGAACTCAACTTTTTCAGTGCATAGCTGGCACTTTTCTTTTTTAACTTTTAGTCCTGTGTTTTTAAATTTCTGCAGGACTTCCCTGAGTCGGCTTCCCAATTGTCTTTTGTCTTTGGCTGCTATCAAGACATCATCGAAATATGGCACGATTCCTTTCATGCCTTGCAGTAACCATTCCATTAAACTCTGGAACACCCCTGGTGCCACGCTGACTCTGAATTGGAGTCTTTTGCACAGGAAAGCCCCCCTGTGGGTCACGATGGTTTGCGCTTCCGCAATCTCAGCGTCGACTGGCAGCTGTTGGTATGCCTGTGCCAGGTCGAGCTTCACGAAGACTTTTCCTCCCCTGAGCGAGTGTAGGTGGTGCTGTATCACCGGAACGGGGTATGCACTCTGTTGTAGTGCATTATTGAGGGTCAATTTGTAGTCCCCACAAATTCTTACTGACCCATCTGGTTTTATTGGGGTGACTATGGAGGTCTCCCAGCATGCATGATCTATTGGTTCCAGGACTCCTTGTGCGATGAGCTTGTCTAGTTGCTCATCTATTTTTGGCTTGGGCATGAAAGGAACTCATCTTGGTTTAAGACAGATTGGGGCAATATTGGGGTTCACATTAAATGATATTGGGGACCCCCAGTACTTGCCTAATTGTCCGTTGAAAACTTCTTGGAATTCCTTCATGAGTTCCTCCTCCCAGTCAGTTTCCTTGACGTGGTTGATGCTCGTCACCTCGATTCCTAATGGCGCGAACCATTCCAGTCCCAGCAGGCTTGGGCGGTCTCTGTCCACAATTGTTAGTGGGAGTACTTTTCCATGCTTTTTGAACGTAACATGGAAGTGTCCAATTCCTATTACAGGAATTCTGTTAGTAGTCCTTAATAGTTAGTTTCTGATTCTCCAGCTCTCGTTTTTGTAAGCTGGGCACTAACTGCTTAATCATGTCGCAGGATACCATGGAGAGGTAGGATCTGGAATCCACTTCCATTCTGCATGGCCTGACTTCGATGCTGACCTGCACGTGCACTTTTCTTGCATTGAAGTTGTCTGAGTGGCCGATGGTGACCGTTTGGTGGGTTTCTTCATGTCATCGGGTTTCACTGAGCCGCTTGCTTCGATTCTCGTGGCTCCAACGGTTCTCTGAAAGTTTGTCTCAGTTCCTGGGGGGGGGTGTTTTTGCATCACCTTGGACTGTAGTTTCATTTGTTTCTGCAGACCTTAGCGATGTGCCCCCGTTTCTCACAGTACCGGTAAATGGAGTCTAAGAATCGGCACTCTGAACGGGGGTAGTCGCTGCCACATCCGGCGCACTGGAAACCCGACTTACAACCTCTCCGTCAGTCTCGCTCTGCTTGCAATCTGTGGATCTCCTCCTCCTTGTCTTCGGTATTGGAGGAAAGTTCAATGTCCTCGTGATGTGCTGTTGTGGCTTTGTGGCTAGCCTCGATTCTTTTCTCAGGAGATGCGTTGGTCTCCAAAGTTATTTGCCGGTCCTTTGAGTTCATTTGCCGCATCTTGGCCACTGATTTCTTGGTGGCCTCGGCTGCTGTGGCTTCAGCAATGGCTTCAGTAACTGTAATGTCCGCCCAAGCCATTAGTCTGTTCTGGAGTATCGGATCTCTGAGACCGAGGACCACGTGATCTCTCAGAGCCTTGTCCATGTTGGAGAAACCACACACACCTCCGATGTTTCTTAGTGCTGCCATGAAATCCCCAATGCTCTCTCCGTCCTTCTGATCCCGACGGTAGAATTCATGTCTCTGAATCAGGTTTAGAACAGCCGGGGCATAGTGGTTTCGAAGTATCCGGTCTAGGTCTGGCCCAGCCATCTCTTTCAGGTCTTCTGGCTTGACCAATGCTTTGGCCATCTTGAATACAGCTGGCCTGCAGTGGTCAGGAACACAGCTCTCTTCCTGTGGTCGTTTGCATCTTTCAAGTTGTCGCTCTCGAGGAACATGAGGAATTGATCGATGTATGATTCCCAGTCCTCGGTTTCCTGGTCGAATGGTGCTGCCGGCCATCTCATTGGTTGTTCGGCTTGTTTGCCATGTGCCCGACTGATCTTTTTGTCTCAGAATCCCACCTTTGTCGCCAGTGTAGAAGCAGGGGAAAAATGAGACTCGAGACCAGCATAACTTCAGCTCTTTATTAAAAGGTATAGATCTGTGTTGGACCTGCAAGCCATGGCAGCTCTTCTTAGATTCTTTACTGACCAATCACCGTCGTTCTTCATCCAATCACAGTGCAGTTCGTCTTGACCAATCAGGTGAGGGTATTCCAAGAATGCTAATATGGAACATACTGTTACTACTAATTTATGTGTAATCTTTCAGTCATGTCTGTATGAACATGATAAATCACTGTGTGCACAGATATGTGTTCTATTAATGTTCCTTGGTATTTAAGCCATGATTTCCATCATGGTCAGCTGTTTTGCAGAATAAATCAAATATATTTTTCTTGAACAATTAAATTAAAAAATGAAAGATTGCCTTGGAAATAACTTTTGTACAAAATGTTAATAGTCATGCCAACTTGAAAAAGAAAAGAGACGAGTCTTAGGACTGTGCAGGGTATTTCTGCACCTACACAGAAAGAGTAAGTAACAGGAGCTGCCTCTGATATTGTCTTTCAATTCTAATGCAAGATTCATGCTTGATCTGTCTCCCCTTATCTTCTATGCACATTTTTTTTTCAAGTAAATGTCACAAATCATACTAACTGGAACAGGCTAGAAAGATATTTGTGTGTAATACATGAGTGGTTATTGTTGGTAATTGCTGGTCCTGCATATGGGAATACTTCTGTTTCTATGGAATAAAATCTTAAAAACAAAACAAAGAGCTGAGCAGTGAAGCAAATGTTCAGTGTGGATATAAAAAAGAGCATGTGGAATAAATTTGCATTCATCTCAGAATCATGCTGGACCTAAAATATTCTGTATTTCTTAAATCAGGTTTATGTTAGGGTAGAAACGCTCAGCATACCCACTGAATCTGAGGGTCAAAGCAAATGCAGAGGGCATACTTCTGTGACTATGGATAGTTCTCGTCATGGCTGTTCTACACAAATCAATTTTGTGCTACAGGACGGGCCTCTGTCTTACTTTGCACCACTGTCCACTGTCAAAGTAAAGTTCAGTTGGAAAAATGAAACCCTGAATGAATAAATCATGGAGAGGCTCTTCAAGCCTTGACAGTCTATCCAAGCTCTTCTAGTGGTGAAAGATAGCACAATGCTGAAAGCGTGTTTTCTGTTGGGATGCATTTATGTGCCACCTGAGCCTTTCACTATGGATTCGTGGTCTCTTTTTAAAAGAAAGCTGTGTTGGAACTGGGAGTCTAGCATGTGGGAGGAAGAAATGGAGGGACACAAAAGGCTCATGCAAGTCATCCACGAAATGCAGTCCAAGATCATCAAACTAGTACAAGAAAACCAAGCCCTTCGAGGGGAGTTACAGTTTGGTGGACAGAAGGAAACAAAGGGAGAAGAAATTGTCAGAGAAAACACTCAAAAGGGAGAATCCTGGAGCCACTCAAAATCAGATGAAGAGACCACTGGTTCTCTAATGGCTCTGCGCAGGAGTGTTTCAGCTGGCTCTGCTTTGATTCTACAGGAACAAAAAGGTACCATGTAACTAAAACTGCCAATGAACAATATGTGACTCTCTGATTCATCTTTTTCTTTTGTTGGAGTAAGAGAAACAAGGCCAAGAACTGGATTTGTAAATGATGTTGATTTATGCTTTATTAAATAATATTTTACTAACTTTGGAGGACATATTTCACACAATCTAGTCAGCTAAAATCAAACAAATCACATTTTCATGGCTTAGAATATTGTGTGAACTAAGTTATTGATTTTCAAAATCCAGTTCCCAAATATTATTGAGCTGGAAATGCCATCCTCCATATTTCCTTGTATGATGTGGAGACAAAGATTGTCATCCCTTAAAAAAAAATCTCATAAGAAGTTGAAAAATGCTAATTTAAGTGATAATCTAAATTTTCTAACTGAACCTGAAATATATCACCCAATCCATATTTCCAGTTGCATGAATAATCTGTGAAACTGCAGATGTTAAGGAGATAACAATGTTTTGCAACAAAAAGGTTTGTTTAGAAATGGAAAAAAAAATTAAAAACCAGGCAGCGAAGACTGCATGTCACAAGAAAATCTCTACTGGCTTGAACCCATAAAATATTTTTGATTCCTCTGAGATCTCTGAAAGAAGTATCATTTCCTTTGCTCCATTTATTCTTCTATAGTCCAGATTTCCTTTATCTAGCACTGTAAAAATAAGAATGAGGAACAAAGTTGTCACCCAAATTTAAAAATAAGAAACAGTTGAAGAAAAAAAACAGCAGATGGTGATCTTTGTGAGATCTGTCTCACATAAGAAATTGGGAACTCATGCAATGAAATTTACAATCACTCAGTCTACTTGAAGGATAAGACCTCAGCCTAGGTATGTCACATTGGTTTACTCTATTTGTAGTGGCTTAAATTAATGTTCTCACGACACCAGTAATATTGACATTTTCTTCAGCAAGTTTTTTCAAAGAGCTAAAATGTACAGTTTAAAATCTGAAATGTAATCTCCCTTAAAAGTTTATGAGCACAAATAAGCCAAGGGAGTGGGAAATTTATATGTACTTTTTAAAACTTGTTAATATAAATGAAGAATTCTGAACTTGGTCACAGTCAGTAGAAAGCTATAGAAAATAACAAAACTGTACATCATGTTGCTTTGGATCTGTTATGGTATTTTCAGATGCTTATAATATTATATTATCTGATGCATGCTTAATAAGCCTAATTCTTTGAAATAGCAAAGGTCCAGGACCAACTCTGAAAGTGGAGCAAAGTACTGTAAATAATAATTCTGATAGTACAAATAAGATTTTATTCCATGGGATTTCTCCTAAGTAGGTGATAATAATAAATTTATGAAATAGGGCTTACTTGTTCCTATAAGGGAAGGCTGCAAATCCCAATATATTTTTTTTCAAATTGATGTTTTCATATGTGTTGTATTACACAATCATTAATTCAAATCAAACATACCCAAAGTCCATAAGGCCTGCTAACTGAAAATTGTAACCCAACATATCTTAAAGGCATTAGAGTGGCAAGGAAATAATCATAAAGGTGTTTTCTTGGAAGTATCACTGAAATTAAGAGGACTATTTAAAAATAGTTTCTCAATTGTAGTAAATGTTTCACTGTTGCTCTTTCCAAGCATATTGATTAATTAGGTAACCAGAACTTCTAAAGAAATGTGAATCCTAAACTATTTATCTAAACAGAACCACCTTTATGAAGAAAAAACTTCACTTGATTTCCTTTTTTTAGGTAAGAAATGTCTATCACAGAACTATCTTAACAGGTTGGATAACAAATAATTTGGAGGCAGTACAAATCATTATTTACCATTTAGATTACTGTAGTGACCATAGTATCCCAAAACTGTACTATCCAGTTTTTCTTAGAGAAAGGAAAAAATAAAAATGGATAGATTGGAATAAATATACTTACACTTCACTTGCCCCCAACAAAGTGCTCCCAACATTGCATCCCAACAACAATGTGCATCCCAACATTGCTCCCAACAAAGTGAGATAATTCCCCCTAATCAGATGAACTCCAGGTTTGGATTATAATTTCTATGATCCCTAACTATTGGTTGTACTGAATTGTAGTGCAGGAATCAGAATCAACAACAATAATAGAATTATAAATTCTCCACATGTAATCTATTGCTTTTTCCATATCAAATGGATTGTTTTGATTTCTCTCTTCTAGTTTGTCACATTTGTCATGCTCATTGGTTTCTGCATATGGTGGTGAGATATCCATCAAATTTTGGACTACCTACTATTTATTGCTCACATGTGGGTGGCTATTTAACAGATATACAACTATATATGCAACACAACACAACACAACTCAACCAAGTGACTCTTGGTTGGCTTACAATTATAAATACAATACTATTTATTTTCTATATAACTGGAATAACATTTATACTGCTTGCTCTTTGTGCAGATAACATTATGACTGTCAGGCGTTATTCCATCTCATCTGTGCCTTCACTTCTCAGCAATAAACACCACAAAAGTGATAAGAAGAATCCTTTCAAGACATCTCTTGAATTTAAGGGGATAAACAAATCACCAGTCTTTACTACAGACGAACCATTATCTAACAAAGAAGACAAAAGTTTTGCAAAAATCTCATCAAGTAAAAACAGTTCTTTCCAAGATCAAGTTTTCAAGTGCAGGTAAGTTGGATTACATGACAAAATGTTGAATAAGGCTCAGTTTAAAAAAAAAAACTCATGATGATGATTTGAAAACATCTGGTAAGCAAGGTGAGTAAATTTTGATTTATTAGTTCTACTTTTAAAACATTTTGAATGGAAAGTTAATTTTGAAACAGCACATTGTTGAAAATTTCTGCCAATCCTACTTACAATCTCCCAGAACCCTGAGAATGTGCTGTCAAGTTTAGTAACAAAATGGGATAATGGTTGACAGACCAATTTCTGACTATGGGGACATGGAAGTTGGTAGAAGTGGGAGAAGATGGCCTCTCAAGAATCTTCTCTTATATCCACCTTCTTAAAATCTATTTTTAACAGATGAGCATTTGACATTTTTTTAGTTGTTAGCAAAGGTGAGAAACAGACTGATTTTTTTCTGACTCTGTATACTTCTTAGTACCACAAATATCACAAACCAGAAACTGCAGCAAAAGGCTTCAGCTTAAGCATTAAAGATTTTGACTCTAGACATTTGTTTTTATGCTTTACAGTCCTTTTATTTCCAAAGATACTCTTTCTTACCTCAGTTTCTTCATGTCAGCAGTGTTAGAAGAGAGATATTTAATTGCTGCTTTCATTCCTAGTGTAGCATCCCGATTTTCAAGTAGAATCAATAACTGATTGTAAAGTGGTATTGCAGCCTAATTCTGTCCACAGTTTGAAGTTCAATCCTAGTGGACTCAAGGTTGATTTAGCCTTCCATCCTTCCAAAGTCAGTAAAATGAAAACCCAGATTGTTGCTGACTCTGTAAACTGCTGAAAGGGCTGTAAAGCACTATGGAGCAGTATATAAAGCCCCTGTCACACTGCACCAACAAATGCAAAGAGGAAGTAAAATGGACAAAAAAGCTTGCCATCCGTTCGAAAACGCAATGTACTCACTGCCTCCGTTTTGCTTCCTCTCTATCCGTCCAGCATCCGTTTATGGACGTTTCATCCGCTCCAAAAGTTTTAGGCTGCTTAAAACTTTTCCGCGGAAAATGTATGCAGTTCGTCTGTTCTGCATCCGCTACGCATCTGCTACACATCCGTTACGCATCCGCTACGCATCCGCTATATCCGCTTGGCGTCCGCTGCGCATCCGCGCAACTTGCATCCACCCGGACGCAGGGAGGAAGCAGAACGGACACGGAACAGATGCAGAACGGATGCAGAACGGAAACAAAGCGTTTAAAACGGAAAAAACGTTCGCAGAGGGGACCTATCTCGGATATTAAGGATGTCTGGAGGATGCCTAGAGGATGCCTAGAGGATGCCTAGCGAAAAACATATACTGCCTATAAAAAGGGGGAGCAACTCGCCTGCATCGCACTTTCAGACCAGCAGCCCAGCGGTACAGACCTCTGCAGCCTTCATCTGCCTCTTCCTCTTCCACAGCATCCAGTCATGTCCACCGTGGATTGCGACAAAATCCTTTCGGCAGCCAACATCCTTCTGCAACACTGCGAAACCATCTACAGTCTCTGTGAACAGTACTACAGGAAGAAAAGGAGACACCCAAAAAAAGTCTGGCTCCGAAGATGGTTCACCAGAAGAGCGCAGTATGTACTTTACGACAAGCTGATGGTGGAGCTCAGGAGCGAAGACCCTCGGGCATTCCAGAACTTCATGAGGATGCCTCCAGCCATGTTTGACAAAGTTGTGCAGCGGCTGGCACCCAGGTTGACCAAGGCAAACACCAACTTCCAGCCCAGCCTGGAACCTGGGCTCAAGGTGGCACTCACTCTGCGCCACCTGGCCTCAGGGACTACCTACAGGAGCATGCAGTACGGCTGGAGGGTGCTACCCAGCACCATCAGCTTTGTTGTCAGAGAAGTGGTGCAGGCCATCATCGAAGAATACAAGGAGGAGCTCCTCCAGTGCCCCTCCACTGAAGAAGGATGGAAGAAAGTTGTAGAGCAGTGGTATCAGAAGTGGAACTTCCCCCACACCGTTGGAGCCATAGATGGCAAGCATGTGGCCTGCAAAGCTCCAGCCAAGTCGGGGTCCACTTATAAGAACTACAAGGGTTTCTTCAGCATCATCCTCTTCGCCATGGTTGATGCTGACTACAAGTTCATGTACATCGATGCTTCAGGCAGCGGCTCATCTTCAGATGCCCAGGTATACAACGCCAGTCACCTCAAGGAGGGGCTGGAAAACAACCTCATGGTGGGCTTCCCAGATCCAGACCCGCTGCCCAACGACACGCAAAATGTGCCCTACTGCATTGTGGGGGATGACGCCTTCTCCCTCACAACCTACCTCATGAAACCCTACACCTCCAGACTCCTCACCCGTGAAGAGAGGATCTTCAACTACAGGCTGTCCAGGGCAAGGCGGGTGGTGGAGAACGCCTTTGGCATCCTGGCCAACAGGTTCCAGGTACTTCTCACCAACATGCAGCATCGCCCAGAGACCATAAGGAGGATCGTGGGAGCTTGCTGCATCCTGCACAATCTCATGCGCACCCGCTACCCAGTCTTGCAGAACAGGCTCGTGGACCTCCAGCAAGGCAATGGGGACATGGAGCCTGGGGAATGGAGGCAAGGGCGAAACCTGATAGACACTGAGGATGTGCAAGGCCCCAACAGAGCCTCACGTGAGGCGAAGAAGCAGCGCAACCTCCTGAGACACTGGTGCAACTCCCCAGCTGGAGCAGTGGAGTGGCAAGACAGGATAATAGATGCTTAATGGATGCTTCCTTCAGCCTGTCTCATCACACAGATGAGATTGGGCCATGTATGTTTGGTTGGGCTACAATGAACAGGGCGTTTAATAAAGAGTTGTGTTTATGTTGACATGTGTGGATCAATGCTTACATTGTAATTGATAATGAAGGGCCATAGGGGTGGCACCTGGGAGGGTGGACCATACAGTCCCACTATGATTGCACTGGAGGTTTATCTATCCCACAGTTATTACCCATTCCACAGCTATTATCCATCCCACAGGTATCCCTTCCCATCCCAAAGGTACCCTTCCCATCCCACAGCTATCTTAACCCATCCCACAGGTATCCCTGCCCATCCCACTGCTATCTTAACCCATCCCACAAGCATGCAAAGGCTAAACCATTTCTAAAAGTTTCCACCCAGACTTTATAGAAAAAAATTAATGAACCAAGTGTGTGAAACAAAGATAAACTTTATTAATAAGAAGCTGTAAAATAAACATGACCCAAGTCAGGTGTCCAAATAAAGTCCACAAATATCCAGGCAGCCAGTCTCTGGCACTCCTCTTGGTCACTTGGAGGTGTGTGCCCAGGCTAAGATTTTAGGGAGCAGGTGCTGTGGAGGTGGGTGCTGCTGCAGTGCTGGTCTGAGGTGTTATTGGAGTGCCTAGCCCCGAGAGGACAACAGGGGACGGTGTGTTAAGGAAGGTGTCGGACAGCTGGCTCAGCCCCGTGATGCTGAGAGGTCCTTCCTCCATGCCATGGGGTGTCAGCCCCAGTACTGAGGACAGATGTACTGAGGCCGGGCTTGGCTGTGGGATGGAGGAAGGAGCAGTGTAGTGGGGCTGCCTGCTCTGCAGTGGGATGAGGACTGTCGAGGTTGGCATCGGTGGCATCATTGGAACCGGTGGCAGTGGTGTCGCCCGATGACTCTGTGCCTGCATCTGTAAGGGCTGCTGTCTGTGCTGCTGGACCTCCGGGTAGCTGTAGACCTGGTAGGTGAGGGAGTGTGGGAAGCCTTGGTATGGGTGGGACATCACCTGGGGTGGAGGAGCAGACCTGGACTGGGTGGGAGCAGGTGCCTCTGGGTCTGGAGGGTTGTTAAGCAGCGTGGTGATCCTCTCCTTCACCACCTGGTACTGGGGATCCGCCATCTCCTTGATGGTCTGGTTGACATAATTGAGGAAGGGCTTGCGGTTGGAGGAGGAGGATTTGATGGGGACCAGCTGAGAGAGGAGACCTATGCTGGTGCGGATGGTGTCCCTGATCTCCACCAGGACCTTGTGGCTCTGCCCCTCCTGCGGGCCGGCTCTCTGCCTTACTGTGGTGTCGGAGGTGTGGGTGGATGCGGCTTTGGCAGCGGTGGTGCCAAAAGACTTTGATTTCTCCTTTCTCCCACCGCACCTAGGAGTCCTCATCGCTCTCCACCATGCTTTCAACACCTGCCCGGGGGTTCTCCGCCGTGGCACGCTCCACAGATACCTGCATGGAGACAGGGACTGACTCTCGGCCGCCAGAGGACTGGCTCCCAGCAGGCTGCCGGAGAGAGAGGGTAGAGATTTGGGCTCCTGGTGCTCCTCGGTGGCGGACCTCACCCTCCAGGAAGCTGCACTTGGCCATGATATAGTTCACCAGGGAGTCCTCTACGCACTCCACCACGCTTACCACACCTGTCCGCGGGTTCTCCCCGTGGCACGCTCCACAGAAACCTGCCTGGAGACAGGGACTGACTCTCGGCCGGAAGAGGACTGGCTCTCAGCAGGCTGCCGGAGAGAGAGGGTCATGAGAGGGGCTACTGGTGCACCTCGGTGGCGGACCTCACCCTCCAGGAAGCTGCACCTGGCCATGACATAGGTCTCTCTGTCTGTCAGCTTAACCGTGGCCTGGCCAGATTTCTTCAGGTGCAGCTTCCCGTACCAGGTGTGCATGTGCTTCCACCAGCCGAGAAGCACCTCCGAAGTGTAGCCCAGACTCTCCGCCCTCTCTCTCCAAGCAGCCTGCTTCCGCTTGGTGTCCCTGTACAGCCGGTGTCCCTTCCACCACAGATAGTCGTTCTCTCTCAGCCACTCCAGGACCTCATCCTCATGCGCTTCCTCGATGAAATACTGCCTCCTCTCCCATTGTTGCATATGCGTCTTCCTCCCTTTGGCAGGACCAGATGTGCCCTCATCAGAGGGGCTTCCAGGTTGTCGGGGCTGCTCCTCCACACCAACAGTAGCAGCAGCAGCAGCATCACCAGCAGGATCATAATCAGCATCATCAGCATCATCATCAGCATAATCACCAGCAGGATCATAAGCAGCAGCAGCAGCAGCAGCAGCAAGACCAGGATGAGCAGCAGCAGAGTAAGCACCAGCAGCAGGGTCAGCAAGACCAGGAGCACGAGCAGAACGAGCAGGACCAGCAGGACCATGAGCAGCTTCAGCAGAGTACGCAGCAGAAGCACCACTGCCAGGAGCAGCTACAGCAGAAGCTCCAGCAACAGAAGAGCGAGCCCAAGCAGCAGAAGCCCCAGCAGAAGCAGAGTCAGGGACATGGGGCGGGAGGGTGGCCCTGTCCCTCTTGCCAGGGATGGTGGCAGGTTGCTGAGACTTTCGCTTCTTCCCCGTGGTTGTGACGTTGCTGGCTGGCAGGGAGGCTGGCAGGAAGGCTGGCAGGCACCAAGGCTTGCAGGAAGCCTGGCAGGAAGCCTGGCAGGAAGCCTGTTAGGAAGCCTGGCAGGAAGGCTGGCAGGAAGGCAGGCACCAAGGCTGGCAGCCAGACTGGCTGGCAGGGAGGCTGGAAGGCAGGCTGGCAGCAAGGCTGGCAGGGAGGCTGGAAGGCAGGCTGCCAGCAAGGCTGGAAGGGAGGCTGGAAGGCAGGCTGCCAGCAAGGCTGGAAGGGAGGCTGCCCAGGAGGCTGGGAGGCAGGCTGGGCGGCAGGCTTGGAGGCAGGCTGGCAGCAAGGCTTGCAGGCAGACATGCAGGCAAGAACTCTGAGGTCTTTCCTCAGAATGCTAGACGTGCGAGCTGCTTCCCTTTATATTCGGGGGGCTTGCGCAATGCATCCCCCCCGCATGCGCAATTAATGCCAGGCATCCATTAGGCTTCCGCTGTGCATCCGCTAGGCTTCCGCTCTGCATCCGCTTCATCCGCTATGCATCCGTTCTGCATCCGCTTTTTCCGTTCCGCATCCGCTTCGCTGAGGCCCCCCGGAAGCCTAGCAGACGCGCCATCCGCTTCCATCCGCTGTGCTTCCGTTCCGCATCCGCTTTGCATCCACCCTGCGTCCTCCCCGCATCCGTGTTGTCCGCTCCAATTATGCAAATTTTCGCCCCTTTTGAGCGCGGATACAACGGATGTAACATTTTTCTCTTCCGTTGTGTCCTTTTTGCATCCATTGGGCAGTGTGACACGGCCTTAAATTATATTGCTTTTGCTAACTTACTTATTTATTAATTTTTTATGCCACCCATATCACTATCAAAGCAACTGGGTAACCTACAACACAATATTATGCATAATTGTTCTTGATTCATATACACAAAATTACTGCAGGTATCTTAGATGTTGTTGGCTTGCAGGTCACTATCAAATTATCAATGAGCATTTTCCCCTGGACTGGATAACCTGGCCCAAAACATATAGAACTGCTCTTCCAATCCTGAACATATTTCATAGAATTCCCTATCTTGCATGACCAAGGAAGATATCCAGTTTCTTGTAGCTACATATGAATGGAATCTTTATTATGCAAAAGACAACATGCTGATGACTGTTGAATTGAACATGACCAGGGTGGTTTGGGGTTGTTTTTTTTTTAACCTTCCCAACATAGCATTTCCTAATGGATTTCCCATCCAAGTATTACCCAGTTGTAACTGTTACCAGGCTTTATTTAACTTTTTAATATCAGCCAAGGTTAGCTAATATTTTAGAAGACATATTTCCAAATGGGAATTCTTTATAAGGCTGAAGTGCAGAACATAATGGCTCCTTTGTGGAATATAATTATCATTCTGTACAAGTGTATACTGAATACTTTTCTTACTGAAACAAGCATGTGGCCTGAAGCTGGAGACACAGAATACTCCCGATGAAAGTTAAAAAACAAAAAACAGTTGGCATATTTTACTCATTGCTTTTATACAGAACATCTCATTTTCCACATTTTCTTTTTCCAAGCACTAGGCCATCAAAACCTTTCTACCGGAGATGTCAGTTTTGAGGTGGGGTCAATTTGCATGAATAAATCTAATGCATTGCACTGATAGGTTTTTGCTCAAGAAATTAAAACAAGGCTTTTTTACTTAAAATATTTTGCATGCGTTTTTTTTCTAGGGGAAAAGTAAAGGCTGTCAGTTTCTTGTCACCTTATTCAGGAAATCAAGATTCTTTCAAATGCTTACAAAGTGAAAACCCAAAGCAATTAAACACCATTATTGAAAAGGACATGTGAACTGGGGACTATTTAGAAGACCTGGGGAGATTTGAGGAATAAGCTGTCTTGATGTAGCCCAGGAGTTGGGTTCTTTCATGCAAAGTACTTGGCCAAATACCTTCAGAGAACCTCCCAAGCAAATAATGTTTCAGATCATTGGCTGACTTTTCTAGCAGAAGACAAGAAAACATCTGACAGACACCATCGGGACAGCTTTCACATCCATGCTAAAAAAAAATCCAGTGTATTAAAGGACTGCACTTAATTGGAACAACAGTTTCCTCTCTAGCTTTTTTTTAAAAAAGCTTCATTCATTCATCTAACATTCAAGTCATAAATATTGACATATTAAAATAATATTGCTTATATAACAAAAAAAGCAAAATCACAAAAACTATATGGATAGAACCATTGGTTTTACTAATATATTCATGTTATTCTACTCAAAACATTTGCATAGAAAAAAATGGAAAATTAACTATTTATCATATAACCTTCCAAACAGGAAACCTTGCAGGAAAAAAAACATGTCTTTCTAGCATTGTTAGATTTATTTATTTGCAATCATAAAAATATGCCATATAACTTTCTTTTGTGCGCCATTGGTTTCCATCTTATTGGTATGTAATTGAAGAGATACAAACGACATAAATATGTGAATAAAATAACATCATTTTATTTTTCTTGTTTTTGTATTCTTACCGTATCTTATCCAGAGGATGCAATGGATATATTCCTTATTTCAGGGGATAAAAACTTGGTTATTTTTCCCATTGCATCTGAAGTCCTCTAACTTGGAGTTTGTTAATTCAATTTTTTACTGTATAAGAGTTATTTTAGGAGAATTAATAGTAGTATTCAATATACACATCCCTCCTGCCAAATATGGTACCCTGCAACACCATTCTTACCACTACATTCATTTCTCCCCCTAGATGGAGGAGGAGGAGGAGAAGAAGAAGAGGAGGAGGAGGAGGGGGGAGGGAGGAGGAGGAGGAGGAGGAGGAAGGAGGAGGTGGTTGTGTTCTGCAAAGCAGAGCCCAACTTTTTAAGGGTTTTAATTCCAAAACTATTTCTAGGCTTCACAAAAATCACAGGATTATTCTTAGAAAATAACTAGTGGCTAAAAAAACACAGAAGTAAACCAGAAAAAAACACAGAAGTAGTGGAAAGCATCCTGCCTTGTGAAAAGGATGTCAGAAAACATTTTCATTGATTTGCCTCTGATAAATATATATATTGCTATTATTTGTATCAGCCTCACTAGATGTTTTGTGAAAGTGTCCATATCTCAGACAAAATTTGACTTGTCCATTGGTGCTCTAATTGTTACTGATTCAGTGCACTGCATTCAATTACATTTAAAGCTGTCTATATTATGAAGATGCACACATTTGTATTTCATAGCAGGCAACGTTCTACCCAAGGATAAGAAATATAAACAATGCTACAGATCTCTTTTTTGTTTTGCCCAGTCATGTGTACTGCTTTTAAATATCTATTTTCAAAATGTGGAAATAAGAGCTATGTCATCCATGATCTAAGCTGATTGATACATGCATTAATTGGCTTATGTGATCATTATGCTATTAGCAAGAAAACAAAAACAGCTTCCATGAATAATTACAGGTTCTGTGTACTCAGAGTATCAATGACTAGTGTTTTCTAATGATAAGCTGAAAATGTATGGCCATAAGAGGCTTGTTGCATCAGAACTACACCTGGTCTTATCCATTTGGTCTCCAGTCAGAACATCCAGGATGTTTCAAGGACAGGTAGAAAAGGTTACATTATACATAGCTTTTATTTAAACAATATGACTGATTGATACAAAAAGATCTAGCCTCCTATGTTAGCTTTTGTTTGGTCGCTCAAGATACTAGCCACCACTAGCAGTGTATCTTGGAACAGTCCATTATCTATATATCTGTCCCACAAGTAGACTACACATAACAGCAGGCAAAGCTGCATATCATGGTATGGGCCACGGTGACACAGTGGTTTGAATGCAGTACTGCAAACTACTTTTGCTAATCACTGGCTGCCTGCAATTTGGCAGTTCAAATCTCAGCAGGCTCAAGGTTGACTCAACCTTCCATCCTTCTGAGGTGGGTAAAATGAGGACTCAGATTGCTGGGGGCAATATGCTGTCTCTGTAATCCACTTAGAGCTTCAAACACTATGAGGCAGTATATAAGTCTAAGTGCTACTGCTATTGCTTTTCACAACAATTAAAAAGAGGCTAATTTAATATCTCATATAAAACATTTATTGCCCAAATAGAAAATACTATAAATCATGAAAACACATTTATAATGATGGCCATACAAAGAAACATCTCAAATGAGTCGATAATACATCTGATTGAGAAACATGCTCCTCCCTTAATAAGTTGTAGACTACAGCCACAGTTATGGACCGTGCTTTGTTTTCATTTCTTAGTGATGCAGGATTAAATAAGGAAGTCAAAAAACTATTTATAAAGTCAAAAACATTTCATCCATTTTCAGTGAAAAGATGCCTTCCATGGTGTCTTCCTTCTGCCTTATTTCTGTCAGTGCTGAATATATTGTCAGATTAATTAAAGGGCTAGGGAAACCTTCTAGCTCCAGATTAAACTATTTTTCTCCTAAACTCTTAACAAAGAAGATACTTTATGCTTATACATCTTGGAGTGTGTGGAGGTAAGAAGAGGAGAGGACTGGGCAGCTGTAATAAGATGGGATTTCATCACAATTTTAAAATATGCATCATGAAGTCATAACATAGGTTAAAAAAAGAGGTTTAAGGTTTGCTCTGTGGCCTTGGGATGCATGTCTTCTTATTTACGTCCTTTGGTCAATTCTGTACATGTCTTTAGGTGAAAATATTGTACAGCTAGATATATATATGGATATTGGATTTTTCATAGTTAAAAAAAATATCAGGACTGAGGGACAGACCATTTCTTCTCCTGTCCCCAAATGAGTATCAGGGCCTACACAGACAAAACAGTTGTACCCACACTTAATAAAGACAGCAGATTCTGGGGGACGTGGAAACCGTGCGTGAATATAAAACTACAAATAAATGGGAAGCATATTGCTCAGAGGTCAGAAATGGGAAACAGTTGAATTTGTTCGTATGAACTGTTGTGTTAACTGACTTCAAAATGATTTTTTGCAATGTAACATATAAGAGAAAAAGCATTACAAAATATGCTGACTGACTCTCCCATGTCATAGATGAGGCAATGTTATACTTATACATAAGACAAGTCAATACTATGACCGTAATAATATTGACATTTGTTTTATTATTGCTACCAATGAAACAAAGAAACACATACTGAATCACAGTACATTGAATGAAGGTTCCAAGGGGCCAACAATGAAATATAATAATATAGGATACAGAAATACTCTAAACTGAACATTAAAACAAGTTACAGAAATTAGATCTGACATTCCTGATTTGTGGTGCCTCTGCAGCTGGACTATGTCTTCTTTGTATGAAATTGTATGGAGTTTGGTTTGGCTGCTGGTCACCATGGAGACTTGCATAGGTCTCTGCATCATGCTGTTCACCTGTAAAGACATGTATGTTCCTTTGGCGACAGGCCACTAAGATCATGAATCTGGTGGCAATAGTTACTGTACATCATAAGCCACCTTATACTTAGAAATTGGGTTGAGTTTAAAACTATAGTATGAACTTTAAATTTTATTGTACAGTATAGATAAATCATTTGCTGTTCTGATTCCAACAGAGACATGCTACATGACAGGATGTCTCCCCAATTTTTTCTTTCATAGTCAAGAATCATAGTCAATCATACATAACTGATGGCCTCAAGTGCTCTGTTATATAAAGAGTTAGAAAGAATTCTCAGAGCTTCAATAAAAGTTGCCAAAGGCAATGTTTCAATCTGACACAAAGAAAAAATTATTAAACACATGAGAAGTGACTACTTAAGTACATTCAGTTATTTTACTCAAGCTTATAGTTAAATTAAATTACATCAAAACATTTTTAGTTATATTTTTTTAAAGCAGTGTTTCTCAACTTTAGCCATTTTCAGAAGTGTGGACTTCAACTCCCCAAATATGGGGGCAGGGGAATTTTGAAAGCTGAAGTCCATGCATCTGAAAATTATGTCCTCAGGGTATAAATATGTGTCCTCGGGGTATAAATCCTTTCATTCCCCACCATCCAGTCAGAGCTGAAGATGAAAGATTTCTTGGATGAGAAGCAAAATGTCTTCAAAAACCAGAAAGTCCAGTTGCCTCTTGAAAAAGCAAATTTGGGACAACCATGACCTGGATGATTGAGAATCTCCATAGACAAATTCACCACTACCTTAATTCAGTTTCTCCTCCTCATTCACTCTTGAGTATGAGTCATTAGTTTAAGGCACAGAATGGTGGAAAAATGGATATTGAGTCCCTTAATGAAGAGTAGATGGAAATTAATGACTTTATGATCCTAATCTCATTAGTGTACTTTTCTTATTACCTGTTAAATCCTTTGTTCTTGATTCATGCCTTCCTTTAACATTGGTGTGGTTTTCTATGGGTCTATCTGCATATTTCATTGCTACGATAGGAGGCAATTCCTTGTCTGAATTTAGTGGGATATCTTTAAAGAAAAGACAAAAAGAAATGATCTAAAATTTACAGTTTGAAATTCTCCATTTCAGTCATCATGCTGTCTACAAGGATGGCATTCCCAGCATCCTGTTGGTATTCCAAGGCCAATGAGCTTTGTATTGTACTGTATTCAAATGCCCTCTGTCATTTCTGCAGCTCCTGAGATTCCCTCCTCAGCTGTCTAAAATTTCTATTTTATGCATGGGTGGTACAGTCTTGGATACATAAACCATGGCATCAGAAATTGGGTATTAGAAAGAGAAAACAAATTAAATAAAATAATACATTGCTTTTCATTTCCTGCACCTTGTGAGAATGAGTTTTGCATGCTATCAGCCATGCAGTCTTGAGACAATTGAGAAGATTTGTGGTTGAGGCCAGCATCTTCACTTGGTCTTCCCATGATCTCATTCTCAGTTGCAATTGTATTTTGGACCAGAAAATAAGTGTGCATTTTCCCTTTACCCTTCACATCAATTTCTCCTCTTTCCTTAATGTCAAAATTCTTCTCTTTGAGGCATCTGAAACATAAAAGCGGTAACAGATAATGTTTGTCATTTTTTTATGACAATAAATCAGTAATCAACCTTTTTACAAATAATTTTATGGAAAATGGTATAGTTTTATGGAAATTGACAAGTTTTGTGGAAATAGCTTTATCCCCTCATATTATTTTTCTAGAAACTTTAGATCTTAAGGTTTCTCTTTACTAAAGCAATGGCAATAGTGACAATCACTTTTACTATACCTGACCATTTTACTGGATGACTTTATTGGTAAAACTGATACAGTAAGGTCTGCTATAATTTCAGATGCAGGAAATGAATCAAGACTCCAGAAAAATAGAGAGAAGCTTTTACAGTTATAACTTTTCTGCCAATCCTGCCAAGACCATCCACCTTCAGCACCAGTAGTTCAGTATTAGAAACCTAGCATACTGTTCTGAATCACTATGAATATTGTTTTAAATTGTAAAATGGAATGTGATATACAGAACTATCATTTTGATAGAGGTTGAAATATGGCTACAAGAAAACAGGACAAAAGGTGGTGGAGAAAAAAGGAAAGAATGCATATTATCCCTAATCCAATCTATATAACTATAAAACCATTTCCCCCTAATCCAATCCAAACTGATGTTTTCTAGTTTTCTTAAATTCCTTTCCCTAACTTCCAACCAGGCCAGGCAATAATAAATCAATGGTTTAAGAACAGTAACATTACTCACTGATAAACACTGCCACTGAGGTGAATTTTGTTTGGCACTCCATGGCTCTCCATCCGGGATGCTATATTCACCGTATCTCCAAACAAACAGTAACGTGGCATTTTTTCTCCAACAACCCCTGCAAGGACAGATCCTGTGTGGATTCCAACCCTAATCTGAACAAGAGTTCAAAATAATAAATAAATAAATCAACTTTCTGCTGAATCTATCTGCTCTTTTTAAATATTTACTTATAAAACCATAGAATCATAGGGCTGGAAGTGATCTTGGAGGTCTTCTAATCCAACCCCTACTCAAAGCAAGAGACCTTATACCATCCCAGTCAAATGGCTGTCCAGACTATACTGGAAAACTTCCTACAATGGAGTAGCCACAATTCCAGAAAGCAAGCCCTTCCATTGATTAATTCTTCTCATTGTCAGGAAATTTCTCCTTAGGTATAAGTTGTAACTCTCTTTAATGAGCTTCCACCTATTACTTCTCATCCTGTCCTCAGGTACTTTGGAGAATAAATCAACTCCCCCACCCCCGAAAGCTTCAGAAGTACTGGAAGCAGGTATAATGTTACTCCAATCCTTCTTTTCAATAGGTTATAATAAGGCCCGGTCCCACTGGCCGATGGATGCAAAACGTATGCATATAGGACACAGCGGATGAGCAAAATTTCAGGGGTGGGTCCATCTGTTGTCATCCGTTCCAAAAAGTGGCAAAAATTTGCATAAACAGAATGGAAAAGAACGGAAAAGAATGGACGTGGGTAGTATGTAGCGGGGATGTTAAACGGATGTTCATCGGAAGCCTAGTGGATGAAAGCGGATGGAAGGGGATGACACCTCCGAAGGGGTTACGGGGGATAATTGTGAAGTGGTGGATGAAGCGGATGTGATGAAGCAGATAGTGGATGAAGCAGATGCATCACATACGACTAAAGGAAAGAAAGGGGATGCCACATGGATGTATATAGGATGCAAACAATTCACTGCGCATCCTTTCTATTTCCGTGCTACTAACGATGTATAGATGTTCCATGTACCTTTTCTTTCCTCCCTCTTTCCATTTTCAGCTGCAGTGGATGTGAGTTGCGAGGATGCCCAGAGGATGCAGAGAGGATACAGCGGATGTTTGATAATGGACATAGAATGTTTGTTGCTCATATGTGGCAGATTTACATCATACACAACGGAAAGTTCATTCGTTCACAAAGTGTTGTGCAGCTCAAAACTTTTTGCGCGGATGAAATTGCAGTGGACGGATGTTCAACGGATAGAGCGTATGAAACACATATGCAATGAGTACACAATGGATGCATAGCATTTTCCAACGGATGACAAGCTTTTTTTAACATTTTACATCCTCTTTGCATCCATAAGTGCAGTGGGACCGGGCCTTTATACCAAGTTACCTTAATTGTTCATCATATGGTTTAGCCAGCAGACCCTTTATTGTCTTTGTTGCTCTTCTCTATAGGTTTTCTAGGAATTCCCAGCATCTTTTTTTCCTATATCATGGTGACCAGAACTAGACCCAGTAGTTTCACTAATGCTGTATAAAGTGATACTATCACGTCTTGTGATTTTGATGCTATCACTCTGTTGATGCTGCTTTTAAAAATCATGTTGTTGCTGTTTTTTGTATTTCTATTGTTTTACTCACTTGAATAGGATTTCCAGAAACAGGGTTTTTTATTTCTTTGGCTGCTATGATCATTCCCAGGGCAAAGTTGGCAACCCGTTCAGCATGGGTTGATACAGGGACAGGGACACCCCCTACAACCATGTAGGCATCCCCTATGGTTTCAACCTAAACAAAGCAAATAAACAGATAGCATCTTTTATTTCAAAAGATTGTGTTGATTTTCATTAAATATATTATTTGCAAACAGATTGAAGATGGAACTGCTCAGGCTTTCTTTTTCTACACATGGAAAGAAAAAGATTGCTGTAGAGCAGAGCTGTCAAACTCCCAGCCCATGTGCTAGATGCATCATGTGTTGGCCACACACATGCCCGGTTTAGTGAAGGGGAGGAAGTCCTATTACATCACATGACACCGCCATGATGACACCAGTTTGACACCCTTGCTGTAGAGCGGCGGTCTCCAGACTTAGCAACTTTAAGACTTGTGGACATCAACTCCCAGAATTCCTCAGCCAGCCAAAGCTAGCTGAGGAATTCTGGGAGTTGAAGTCCACAAGTCTTAAAGTTGCCAAGTTTGGGGACTCTTGCTGGAGAGGTTCTCTCACACTTTGCAAGTGAGTTTTATATAGCAAGATAAAACTTTCTGGCATTGCAAAAGGAAACATTTTATTTGTTCTCTTACATTTGTAATATGATATTTTATCAGCATGGAATTTTCATATTTTAAATATTAATTATTTCACCATGCATTAATGTTTTATTGAAAAATTATGTAACTATATATGAACAAATGTTGGAAGTCCTTTGTACTCTCTGAGCTTGGTTGCTTCTCTGGTGTTAATCCCTGATTATCTTGGTGTGGGTGCTAGAGGGGATTGTTTAGTTCTTAGCTTTTTTATTGTGTCTTTTGACTGGTATATAAATGTGGTTTATCTCTTATTTATTTTATTAGCATACAAACAATCAAGCAGAAAAAAATATCCTAATCAAGGAACTACCAACAAGAAATTCCCACCAACACTGGCAGTGGTCTGTCTAGATACTTTATATTTTAATTTATGCTTTACTTTCCAGAGATTGTTAAGAACCTATAAGTAAATACAGGATCCTCAGCTAAATCAGAATAAGGTTACAAAGCAGCTATTTTTGACATCTATATTCCTTTCTGCCATAATATCACTTTCAGGCTATCAACTGAAAATACCTTGTAGACATCATGTACTGTGGTTAGCCTGTCAAATCGTAGATACATTGCGTTTAACATGAGGACTATCTGAATAGGCTCACACTGGGCACAAATGTTGGTAAAAGTCACAACATCGCTGAATAGTATAGTACATTCTTTGAATTCTCCTATAGTTAAGGAAAAAAAAGAGAGGGGAGTTTTAGAAATCACATCTAGTTTCATAATGAAATTGATCACAAAACTTATCAGTACTACACAAATGTATTAATATATTTAGTATTTTAGTATCTATTTATAAAATATCAATTGTGAAATGTTTTTCAAAATATAGTAACCCAGCTTCTTTATTATTTTGAAAATAAAAGCCAAGAAAATAGGCAAATGATAAAATTTTATAAAGCTACACAAAAAAATTCAAAGTACTGTATTTTCTAACTAATGCTCAGATTCAACATAAAAAATACTAGCTTTGGGAAAAAAGGTATGCATTCCATAAAAAAGCCTAAATATATTATATGAATTGTTGTTTGCTGGAAATGTTAAGCAAGGCTTTTAACTCCCGTCATGTGAAGTGACAGAAAGTAGCATTTTTAGAGTGAAGGCCTTGGGATTTTAAAACAAAAATTACTGGAAGGAAAAATAAATCAGTACTGAGATGGAATCAATATATCAAATATCTTAAATAGCAGTGTATACGGAGGAGTTGGAGGACACCTAACATAGCTTTACTCGAGGCCTATACATTTTGAAGATAAAAACACTTCTGCACTTGCTGTACATTGTTCTTTAATGTCTACCACTGATTCCAAGCAACAAATATCATAGGAAATTACTGATCACCGTCTTGAACATATTTAAACTTGTCTGTATCTCATTGCATTCACCTGCCTCAACTCGTTTCCCCTCTTTGAGCTGATTGGCAACATGTTTAGGCAGCATGGCATACAGGAGGGCTTCTGTTTTCTTCCTTTCTTCCTCCAGGTGTTTAGACAGGATCCGTAGCTCCTCTTTTTTCCTCTCCAGTTGATTGGAGAGCTCCATCTCGGCCAACCGCTGTTGGTTGAGCAAGATCAAATCTCTAGTGACATCATGGGGAGCTATGTCAGAAATGTGCATGTGTCTTTCCTCCAACTCATGCAATGTACGCAGTAGAGGGGAACAAAGGTACAGCATGCATTGAACAGACTCCATCCAGATCATCTGCCCTGGTTCAAACAAATGAATAATGATCAGCAGGCATTAAATATTGAATATATTATACTTGTCCAATCTGATTCCTTTCTGACCCACCCAGAACATTAAAAAAAAAATCACAACCATCTACTGGGAAGACAATCAAAGGCCCAGGCAACGTATAACGGCCATAATATTGTTTCCAAAGGTCTTCCAAATTTAGGCAGGGACACCAAATTGACACTAATATATAAGGTGTCACCAAATTGCCACTGATATGTAAGCTTTTTGTGCAAAAAGCTTTTTTTCCATCAAAAGGCCAAGTCACATGACAGCTATGGCTTCCTGGCACTTCATTCTCTTTTTTTCTGTAACGCATATATGCAAGTGCACAGAATACTCACTGTATGGGCATTTTCCCACCCTGCAATGGGGCACCAGGCGACTACCATGCTCATTATTTGCTGCCCCTGGGACATGGTTATTTTCTACAGTGTGCAATTTGCACATTTGCTTGTGGCACCCATGCATCATCATAATGTGTACCACTGATTTATATTCATATCTGAAAGGCCAGCTCAGGGCTTGTCTATGGAAAAAGATCAGGAAGGAAGCCAGATTCTCCATAATATAAAATGTTTGTATTCAGAGAATTTATATTTTATAGAGAAGCCTCTACCACTTGTAATGAAGCAATTCAGCCTATGTAAACAGACATGTCACTTTAGAGAGAAATTGTATTTTTCCCATGACAGAGTTATATTTTCTCTGTGTTATTGCCTAATAGCTATTGAGAAATGGGAGTACTACCTCTTAGCTCTAACATAGGACGCTGCTTCCAAGAGGCCGGCATCATCTCTCTCTTGGTCTGGAAAACGAATTGGCTGTTGATGAATCTCTGAACACTGGAGATGGTAAATTTCACTTCAGGGCGTACAATAGTGAAGTACTGATTGAGACGGACGCCCAATATTTGAAGGCCAGGCACAATCTTTTGAATACTAACCCCAGCTTGTTTCACTCTGAGCTTTAAAAGAAAAGAAAACAGGATTCTTGCTTATACTTTCCCTATTTTCCCTATTTACAGTCAATAAAATTTCATTTTGTAAACATTACATGTAGCTTTCTATAATTGTTACTGGTTGGATAAATTGCTGGATTGTATTATTAGTGTTATCATTGCCATCTTCATCATTAGATCCAATCCATCTATAACCAAAGGATTCATTTCTTCCTTGAATCCCTACAGAAGGTATGAGCCAGTGGGCAGACCTAATTAACTGCTCTATATGCATGTTGCCTAGCAGCAGGAAGAACTAAATATGTTTGCACAGGACTTCTTCCACAGTCAATTGCAGGGCAGGCAAGCATGAAGCAAATAACAGGTTCATCATGACATCATCACAGTAATGATGCAATATATGTACTTGCATCAAATATCATAAAGCAAATACATGACTGACTCATTCATTTGAAGCTGTCAGGATGCATGTAATATATTGATATCTTTATACTTTGTTATGCAAGTCTTATGCCCTTCTGTGCATGTATAAAAATAATTACCATTGCTGTTTTAGAATACTGCTATAGATAATTTGTCCAGCTAAGCATATTTTGTCTATTGTGATATTAGATTCTGTTTGAATCTGTTCTGCCTGTTTTGAATCTGATGCTTTTGGTTTATTACTGTGTAAAATAAAGTCTGCCAACTTTGAATTTAAGGAATCCAGCCTGCTTATCATATATTGTTGTAATGAAAATAGCTCTACACTTCTTTTCTTAATCTTTCCTTCATTCTATAACTGTTTTCTTAAACTTTCTTCATCCTTTATCTGGCATTCTGCAAAATTACATCACCATGCTATGCATAACTATTAAGTTGCATTAGTATAAGAAAATGTAAGCTAAACATGCGTATGTACGTATGTATGTACATATGTATGTATGTATGTATGTATGTATGTATTCTCGTAGATAATTTGGCAATACAAATAGAAATGGGATGAATGTATATGGAATTATTATCCCAGAATAAGTAATATTGTAAATAAGCTTGTAGTTCTCAGTAATAAGTAATATAAATAGATGATGGATGGTGGTTTAGGTTTATGGATGGATGATAGATGAATAGATAGATAGATAAAGTCCAATGTTGATTTTCTTACCTGTTCATCAAAAACAATATGGAAAGGAAGCCCAATGCAAAATGTCTTTGGGTCAATCCAGAGAGTCCTAGGATAGACAGGATCAAATCCTTTAAGAAGTCGACCTATAATAAGAAAAAATTGTATTTTCATCGTCATTTTAATTCATTGACAGAATCTGCAGCAGCCAACTGCTTGTTGTTTATATATAAATATTCATTCTTCTAATCACTTCTGTCTTTCAAGAACTCAGGTCTGTCGATGGGGATTTTTTATGTATATGAATATGGTTCAGTTTAAAGTACTGAAATACTGAAATACTATTTATCCTAACGTTAGTATCAAATTGAAGCATTAAAAGAAAAACATACATAGTTTGGCTGAAATGGAAGACTAAGTCTGTAAAAATGAACATACAGTACATCCCTTTACCACTTTGCACATCAGCAGTCATATCATTTATTTTTTAAATAAATAACATCTCATTCCCTGCCCTATTGAGCTTGTACTACCAACAATTAACATTTTAAAAATAAATGTATTGATTATATAATCAGAATGTGATTATATAATGGATCACTGATACGATTCCCTGTAAAATGCTTTGGTTCGGTGGTGAGCTTGTCAGCTGCAGAGCTGAAAGCTTGGGTTCAAGTGTATTGCTTGCACCAGCTCCTGCCAACCTAGTAGTTTAATAGGGACCACTTGGGTGGGAAGGTAACAGCATCTTTGGCATATAGCTATGCTGGTCACATGACCATGGAAATTGTCTTTGGATAACACTGGCTCCCTTGGCCAAACTCCAGATTCCTAGAGTTGGACATGACTGACAGGGTAACCTTTACCTTTTTTTATTAAAAAACAACTGACATTATAGCCAATGCATTTACCTTTTCCAATTGTCACAATTCCTCTGATTGTTTCCCAGTGGCTCCTTTTGACACTTGTTTTATCTCTGATCTTATTCATGGTTCTTTCAAGTTCCTGTGGGATACATCAAAAGCAGTCCCAAAATTTTTAAACATATTGTTTAACCAAAGAAATAAACTATTTCTTAACAAACGAATAAATGTAATTGTGAGACACAATTACAATTTAAAATGTCATGCTTCATACTTGTAACTACTTGAAACAAGTACAAATATTCTTCATTATTTCAAAAAAGTAAAGCACTTTTGGATGTACTTATCCATGTATACCTTCAGATTTGTAAGCATGTGTATTTGATCATTCAATTCTGTACCATATCCCGCAGATAGCCCTGCTGCAGTGGTGGGATTCAATCTTTTTTATTACCGGTTATGTGGGCATGGAAGGGGAAGGATACTGTAAAATCTCCAGTCAGAGGTAGTATTTGCGGGTTCTCCAAACTACTCAAAATTTCCACTACCGGTTCTCCAGAACTGGTCAGAACCTGCTGAATACCATCACAATTACAAGTACATTTTTCAACACTCTGCCAGACAAAATGCCCTTTGATAACTATAAAACATGTACACAAAATGTTTTATGAGTTGACTTCAAATAAATCCTTTTTAGTTTCAGGAGTGTGGATTGAGACTCATGATTTAATTGGAGTAACTGCTGGAATCCTGACACCCTGTTTTGGCCAGAAAAGTGCTGCAAGAGGCTATCCAGGCCAAAAATGGGGCAAGGAGGGGCATGTATTCCCCCCATGCTCTGTTTTGGCCAGCAGGGTGCTGCAGGAGGCATCTGTCCCATCTCCCCACCCCTCCACCCCGGGCGGACCATGGAGGAGAACTACAATGCTGATCCGGCCCTGGAAGAAATCTAGTTTGACACATCTACTCTAATCTCTTAGAATCAGGAGGATTGGAATGGAGCTGATGTGTTTATTGGCCAGGTATTTTTCCTAAAACCTATGTGGAGTTTGCAGTTCATATTATCTCTTTGCATCCTGACAGAGAGACATTTGCTGCTGGCTACGATTGAACTTTCAAGCTTCAGAGTGGAAGGTGAATGTCTTTACCACTAGACTATCACACCATTCAAAAAAAAAAAAAAACATTATAATACCTCTTTATTCAGTCTTCTTTCTGCCTGAGCTCCAGAATTTGGAAGGTAATGTGTGGAAGAGAACTTGTTTCTTCTTAGGTAGGAAAATACAGGTTTTTGTGTTACAAGAAACACAATGTGTTCTTTTTTTCCTGTTCTTTCTTCTTCTTCTGTCTGATTGACAATTTCCATTGAAATTTCAGTATTGAAAAAGTCCAAAGCTGCTGCACCAATGATTCCTGAATCCAAAGAGGAAAAAAAATCCAGATGATATTACACATGTTTATACTAGCTTGATTCCCATGCTACACTATGAAACTGTGGTTGGGCTTAGTTTTTGGAGAGGAAAATAAGGGGGAAAAATTCTGCCACTCCCTACCAGCATCCATGGGTATTCATCTGGCTAGCGTCCTCTCAGTGTGTAAGAGAGTTGAGGGCTATTTGGAAACTGAAAGAGTATTTGCTGTGTGAACAAGAAAGAGACAGCAAGGAGTCCAGGCGTGGCTTAGTTCAACTGTTCTGTACTAAAGTTGCTTAGTGCTGTGAAACTAAAACTGAAAATGAAACTGCTTTCTTTTGCTTGTGTTTTGCATTTGGAACAGATTTCTTTTCAGGTGGGGAGGGGGAGTGGAACTTCTTAGCATCAGACCATGTTAATAATAATATAGGAAATACTAATGCCCTGATGGTCATTTAAAAAAAATCCTTTCTTAATGAGCTACCTAGAAGCCAAGATGAAGATATGTGCCAAATTTCAGGTTTGTAGGCTTTATGATTCTGGATATTTTGTGATAATGCGTGAGTGACATTTTGCTTTTATATAGAGAGAGTATCTTTAGCATTTTAATCAAGCACTCAAACAGTGTTTGTTTCCCATGTCACACTGAACCCATGTCACACTGAACTAACGGATGCAAAGAGGATGTAAAACGGACAAAAAACCTTGCCATCCATTGGTTAACGCAATGTATCCATTCTGTACTCACTGCCTCCGTTTTTCATCCTCTCTATCTGTCCAGCATCCGTTTATGGACGTTTAATCTGCTCCAAAAGTTTTGGGCTGCCAAAAACTTTTGCGTGGAAAATGTATCCAGTTCATCCGTTCTGCATCCGCTACGCATCCGCTATGCATCCATTATGCATCCGTTACGCATCCTCTATATCCGCTAGGCATCCGCTGTGCATCCGTGCAACTCGCATCCACTCGGACGCAGGGAGGAAGCGGAACGGACGTGGAACGGATTCAGAATGGGTGCAGAACGGAAACAAAGCGTTTAAAATGGAAAAAACGTTCGCAGAGGGGACCTATCTCGGATATTAAGGATGTCTACAGGATGCCTAGAGGATGCCTAGCGGAAAACCTATACTGTCCATAAAAAGGGGGAGCAACTCGCCTGCATTGCACTTTCAGAACAGCAGCCCAGTGGTGCAGACCTCTGCGGCCTTCGTCTGTCTCTTCCTCTTCCACAGCATCCAGTCATGTCCACCGTGGATTGTAACAAAGTCCTTTCGGCAGCCACCATCATTCTGCAACAGTGCGAAGCCATCTACAGTCTCTGTGAACACTACTGCGAGAAGAAAAGGAGCCACCCAAAAAGAGTCTGGGTCCGAAGATGGTTCGCCAGTAGAGCGGAGGACGGACTGTACAACAAGCTGATGGTGGAGCTCAGAAGCGAAGACACTTGGGCGTTCCAGAATTTCATGAGGATGCCTCCAGCCATGTTTGACAAAGTTGTGCAGCGCCTGACACCCAGGCTGACCAAGGCAAACACTAGCTTCCGGCCCAGCCTGGAACCTGGGCTCAAGGTGGCACTCACTCTGCGCCACCTGGCCTCAGGGACCTCCTACAGGAGCATGCAGAACGGCTGGAGGGTGCCATCCAACACCATCAGCATTTTGGTCAGAGAAGTGGTGCAGGCCATCATCGAAGAATACAAGGAGGAGGTCCTCCAGTACCCCTCCACTGAAGAAGGATGGAAGAAAGTTGCAGAGCAGTGGTATCAGAAGTGGAACTTACCACACACCGTTGGAGCCATAGATGGCAAGCACGTGGCCTACAAATCTCCAGCCAAGTTGGGGTCCACTTATTTCAACTCCAAGGGCTTCTTCAGCAACATCCTCTTCGCCATGGTCGATGCTGACTACAAGTTCATGTACATCGATACTTCAGGCAACGGCTCATCTTCAGATGCCCAGGTATACAACGCCAGTCACCTCAAGGAGGGGCTGGAACGCAACCTCATGGTGGGCGTCCCAGATCCAGAACCCCTGCCCAACGACACACAAGATGTGCCCTACTTCATCATGGGGGGTGACGACTTCACAACCTACCTCATGAAGCCCTACACCTCCAGACTCCTCACCCGTGAAGAGAGGATCTTCAACTACAGGCTGTCCAGGGCAAGGCGGGTGGTGGAGAACGCCTTTGGCATCCTGGCCAACAGGTTCCAGGTACTTCTCACCACCATGCAGCATCGCCCAGAGACTGTGAGGAGGATCGTGGAAGCTTGCTGCATCCTGCACAATCTCATGCGCACCCGCTACCCAGTCTTGCAGAACAGGCTCGTGGACCTCCAACAAGCCAATGGGGTCATGGAGCCTGGGGAATGGAGGCAAGGGCGAAACCTGATTGACACTGAGGATATGCAAGGCCACAACAGAGCCTCACGGAAAGGGAAGAAGCAGCGCAACCTCCTGAAACACTGGTGCAACTCCCCAGCTGGAGCGGTGGAGTGGCAAGACAGGATGGTAGATCCTTAATGGATGCTTCCTTCAGCCTGTCTCATCACACAGATGAGATTGGGCCATGTATGTTTGGTTGGCCTACAATGAACAGGGCGTTTAATAAAGAGTTGTGTTTATGTTGACATGTGTGGATAACTATTACATTATTATTGATAATAAAGGGCCGTAGGTGTGGCACCTGGGAGGGTGGACCATACAGTCCCACTATGCTTGCGCTGGAGGTTTATCTATCCCACTGCTATCCTAACCCATCCCAAAGCTATCCTTACCCATCCCACAAGCATGCAAACGTTTAAACCATTTCTAACAGTTTCCAGCAAGACTTTATTAAAAAAAAGAAACGAAGCAAGTGCATGAATCAAAAATATACTTTATTAACAACAAGCTATAAAACAAAAATGAGTCTCTGGCACTCCTCTGGGTCGCTCAGTCTCATGGGTGAAGGGTCCAGGTGCTGTGGAGGTGGCTGGTGCTGGAGTGCTTGTCATCAGCTCCTCCAGAAGCAGAAGCAGCAGAAGCCCCAGCCCCAGAAGAGCGAGCCCGTGCTGCAGAAGCCCCAGGAGAACCAGAGTGAGGGCCAGGGGGCAGGATGGTAGCCCTGTCCCTCTTGCCAGGGCTGGCAGCAGATGGCTGAGGCTTGCTGTGCTTCCGCATGGTTGTGGGGTTGCTGGCTGGCAGGGAGGCTGGCAGGAACCAAGGCCGGCCCCAAGGCTGGCAGGGAGGCTGGCAGGCAGGCAGGCACCAAGGCTGGCAGGCAGATATGAACCAAGGCTGGCAGGAAGGCAGGTAGCAAGGCTGGCAGTGAGGCTGGCAGCAAGGCTGGCAGCAAGGCTGGCAGCTAGGCTGGCAGCAAGGCTGGCAGGCAGACATGCAGGCAGGGCAGGAAGGGCAGTCAATGTGTCCGGCAGTAGGTCTTTCCTCTGAATGGCAACCTGCTTCCGAGCTGCTTCCGTTATATCCATGTGGCTGACGCAATGCATCCTCCCCGCATGCGCAGTGAACGCTAGGCATCCGTTAGGCTTCCACTGTGCATCCGCTCGGCTTCTGCTCTGCATCCACTTCATCCGTTCGGCGTCTGCTCTGCATCCGCTCTTTCCGTTCCACGTCTGCTTCGCTGAGGCCCCCCGGAAGCCCTGCGGATGTGCCACCCACTCCCATCTGCTCTCATCTGCTTCCATCCACTGGGCTTCCCTTCCGCATCTGCTTTGCATCCGCCCTGCCTCCTCCCCGCGTCCGTGTTATCCACTCTGGTTATGCAAATTTTTGCCCCTTTTGAGGGTGGATAACAACGGATGGAACATTTTTCTCGTCCGTTGTGTCCGTTTTGCATCTGTTGGCCAGTGTGACATGGGCTTTACACACGGAGTCTGCCAACAGCTACAATCTCAATTGTCAGCCTTAATAAACAGATTTTATTTCAAACAAACATAGGTTTTATCGGTTCAAATCTCATACAGCTTCTGGTGCTCATTAGGTTACTTTAGTTCAATCTCTATCCTTGAGACTGGTGATAGTAGAATAAATAGCAGTGAGCAATCATGAAAATGTTATAAAAATATTCATTAATCCATTAATTATTTGGCTATTGTTATCATCTTCATCTGCCCCTTCAACATTTTTTCAAGGCAAAGAAGTATAGAATAATAATTCGAAGGAAATTAAAAAAAAAAACACAATACAATTGAAAATACAATAAAATAAAAGCTGCTATAGCTTCGATCTGTTGGGCTACCACAGAAGCAGGAAATTTTGTGATTGTTGAAATTTGAACTTAATACACCTAGCTGGCTTGCTAATTAGCTATCAAAAGGAAAGTACACAAACATTTATATAATAATTGTTGAATAAAACCTCAGCATTTCAAAGCATTTCATATAAAACACATGCACATATATCATCTTACCTGGAACTATGTGGCATAAGCCTCTTCTGTCTGAATAATAATGCAAATACATTGACCCATCTTCATTCTTTTCTACCCTAAAGGAAGGAGCATTCATCTCCTGAAAAACACGCAAAAGGAATAATGTTACACTTGCTTCAGAGAAAGGTATAAAGGTATAAAGAAGTGGCTTCTGATATTCTTCAGAACAATTATAAGTACAATTATATTTAACCTCTCTCTTTAAAGTTACATCATGAATCTCTTCTTTCTATAATATATCCTGTCTAATGATCAAAACCATAAAACACAAGTTCAGGGTCTTTTTTCATTTTCACACAAAATGCCCATAAGGGGTTTCCAATCACTACTAAACATAGGAATTGTCCTTTTTCTCATCAAAACAATCAGTGTGTTCATTTTAGCAAGTTTTGTCAATCCACCAACTATTCCTCCCTGATGGTCCACATGCATATTTTTATGACTGATACCATAGTAAAAGACATGTTGCAATTGTTGCTCATTTTGAGACATCAGAAATCTGCTCCTTGATAGCAGTGTGGAAACATTACAACATCTTTCTATGTGTCCATCATCTTTATGATACATCAGATTATTTTTTCATCTAATCAACTGTCACATACCAACTTCTAGAGCAGGGGCGGCCCGCAGGCTGGATTCATCATGTGCTGGCCCCACCCCCGTCTGGTTTAGCAAAGGGAGGAAAAGTCCTGATATGTCACATGATAATGCCATGACCACATGAGTTTGACATCCCTATTCTAGAGGCTCTCTTCCCCACTGCATACTACAATTTAAAAAAAAAATGAATCCCAATAGTGGAAGTACAAGCATGGTGTCAGCTTTAAAATTCAGCTGCCACTTTTTTTTTTAGAGAGAGTTGGAGAGTTGAAAAGTTCTAGGTTATTCTGTATGTCGTATTAAGAAATTCCAGTGGCAGTTAATTGGTCCTCGTGATTTATGAAGTGTAAATGTGGGAAAAGAGAAGGGAAAAGAGAAGGTGGATTCTGTGTAATGCACGAAAATAATTTCACTTGGGAAATTGCTTTTTACATGCCAGAACTGTTCCTAAATAAATCAATTGGAGAGAAATGTCACGGAATGATTGATATCATGGATACTTTCTGGATACCTTACATTTATTTCCCAAGTCAAACTTTTATTTTTTGAAGGGGCTTGGCTGATACCCCGGAGTTCTTTCTCCTGAGATGGAGAATTATCAACAATCAGCCAAAGTTGGAGACACGGATTCTGCAACTAAGTCTTTAAATTCTTTCTGTCAAACAACTTGCTACTTGTCATACAGATTTCCTTTTGGAAGATAAACATTCATCACCTAGAAAGTCTTTATGTATTGTGGAAATTTAATGTTTGTTGCATTCTGTTGCACTCTTAGGAAAAATCTATCATCTGAAGCTGGCATTTAATGGAGAGTGAGGGAGACTGTAGTATCCCACTGATGTTTCTTGAATCCAAATAGAATTTCCAAAAATTAATTTTTTTTAATATTACAACAGAAGTTCCTCAATTCTGATGATAGGAAGGTCACAATAATAAAAAATATATTATTTCCAGTTGTCTGATAGAAAATTTGATTTGATAAAAACATGCATATTTAAAATTGGAGTCAGATTTTAGCAACCAAGTAAAGCACCAGAATTCATAAAATACATGTACTGTATATATATGCTCACAGACACTCATCCAGCCATGTGCACACACACATATACATTATAATTTTCCTATATTATTATTAACAAGATGAATGAATTCATAATAAAGAATCAGATTTCTCTTCTCTTCATTTCCACTTACCTGGTAAGACAGACTGAGGTAACTGTGTAATGCATCCAGGTTCTCTATAAATTCATAGAGATTTCCTCCCAGAGTTCTCAGCATATGGTCATAACCTGACTGTTTACAGAATTCAAAAAAATATTCTCCAAATTGTTTTAGGACCATATCTGGGGAAACATCTAGGAAAATAAATATATGTTACAATATTACATGTTCAAGTTTCAAGATTAGAAACCAGTTAATTCAGGTTAATTCAGAACACGTCCCATCACCACCATTATTGTTCCCCAATTCTTCAGAAGAAGCTTGATGCATACCCATAATTTAATTTTTCTGATCTCCAGACTTTGAAAACATACAGGGAGCATGCCATGCCAATTGGATATGCCACACACATACACAAACATTTATACGCATACATCCAATACATGCATACACACAGGGGGGGGGGGAAGGAAGGAGGGAGAGGGAGAGATTTTCCTTTCAATCTATGTACATGTGTTCAGTTGTTTGTCACAATTTCTCCATATCTGACATGAAAGGAAGCTTCTTTGCTGCAAAGCCTCAATTTGCCTGCATTAAAAATAGATTTCATTATAATGTGGGAGAAAAATGACAGCATTTCAGAAACATGTAACTGAGTTCCTGATAGTTCTAGTTTGTAACAATAGTCAGGGGTTACAATAGGGTAAATGGGAAGATACATTAAAAAATACTTCACACAGGCATCAAGAAGATATTGATGAAGCTGATGAAGAAGAAGAAGAAGAGGAGGAGGAGGAGGAGGAGGAGGAGGAGGAGGAGGAGGAGGAGGTGGTTAGGGTTCAAAACAATACATACCTAACATTTGGCATGCCTTGTCAATTAGTTTCATTGTGATCTCATCTTTATAAACTTCAAAAGTAAAAAATGTATCCTGTACTCCAGTTTGTACTCTATAACAAGAAGACAAAACAAATGAACAATTTAAGTTTGTGTGTGTGTGTGTGTGTTAGGGGGTTAAGTTTTCAGATCTTATGACAAAAGTAGGACCAATACTTTCTGATCATTTTAGGAAGAAACAAACCTATGTCTTGATTAACATGGAGTTACAAAAGTCATAAATCCTTAATCAAAGAAAAGCAAAGTGTGACTGATAATATATCATGAGCAAAATTTACATACACACACACACGTGTATGTGTCTTTATACATATGTACATATATTATATTGCAAGTACTAATTATATCTTATTTGTTCAGCAGTGTAACAACATACACAATATACAATATTTATCTTTATCAAAATATGTCAAGGTGAATGGACAGAGGCCTCATCACCACCTGGAGATGCCCACAGGATGATAGACACAGCTTTTAATTGGATGAGCCAATTGAACTGTTGGGGGTGGGACCATTGCCATTACTTTGTATATGTGATTTACGCACCCATTTTCTCAGATTCAGAATTCCTTTGCTGCTACCACTTGATTTCCAGTAAAATATATCTTTTCTCTGATTAATGGAATCTAAGTATTTCTTCTTGGATTTTGAATGGAGCACCAACTGACATTATTCTGAATCTGAGAAAATGGGTGCGTAAATCACATATATAAAGTAATGGCAACGGTCCCACCCCCAATAGTTCAATTGGCTCATCTAATTAAAAGTTGTGTTCATCATCATGTGGGCATCTCCAGGTGGTGATGAGGCCTCTGTCCGTTGACCTTGACATATTTTGATAAAGAGTTGCAGCTGCGCATAGCATAGGATACAAGCCTAAGCAAGAATCTACCCCCCAGCTTATACAGTTCTGTTTTGTAACACCTCCAGCTCACTTCCCATAACCATATCCCCCTCCTCCCCCCATTACTTATGACAGGCGAAAGATGCAAAGCAAAGGGAGAAAATCTTGAAGGCTGACAATTATATACAGAATTCAATTAAACATAGACAATGTATGGTGATATATAGCAGAGGTGGTATTCAGCAAGTTCTGACCAATTCTGCAGAACTGATAGCGGAAATTTTGAGTAGTTTGGAGAACTGGCAAATACCACGTCTGACTGACCTCCCCCCCCCCCCCATTATCTGCCTCCCGAGGCCCAGTTGATTGGCTGGGTCCTCTTGTTGCCCTGCACAGGACAACAGAGCTGGAAAACAGGTTAGTGGGGTGGGGAAGGAATGGGATTTTGCAATAACCTTCCCCCAGGAGTCAGGAGGGAATGGGGATTTTACAGTATCCTTCCCCTACCATGCCCACCAAGCCATGCCCACAGAACCGGTAGTAAAAAATGTTGAATCCCACCACTGATATACAGTATTGTATTAACACTATTTATGGAACCATCAAAACAGTAACCAAACAATGACATCATAGCCTAATTATTTAAAACCCATTAATTACATAATGACAGAATATGTTTTCCTCAGAATCTGCTATTCAGTATATTTTTATCAGCCTATGGAATATCACTGAAGTTCACTATCAGTCAGACAAATGTTTCTGTAAAAACATTTTTCAACAAGCAAAAGGATGGAGACAAGACAGTTTAAAAAAAAAGAAAAGAAATCCATTTTAACAGAATAAAAATTGGCAAGCTGGAGAGAAAAGGCCTGGTACAGAGAAAGTGGCATTTATAGCCTCCTCACCTCACTCCCTCTTTGATAAACAAGAAGAGTTTGGGCCAGTGCTTCAGAGGTGGTATTCAGCAGGTTCTGACCAGTTCTGGAGAACCAGTAGCGGAAATTTTGAGAACTGGCAAATACCACCTCTGACTGGAGATTTTACAGTATCCTTTCCCCTGCCATGTCCACCAAGCCACGCCTACAGAACAGATAGTAAAAAAATTTGAATCCCAACACTGCAATGTTTGTATTTAGAATGCAGGGAGCTAAGCTGAACTTCCTATTGGGAAATCCAATAGGAAGCATCAATTCAACACAACACAAGAGAGAGGTAGTTAAGGCTAGGTTCATTATACAGTGTTCATTGAAGTGATCTATCTCATTAGCAGGCATGTCATGCTATTGTCAGAAAATCTATTCCACCATAGGTAGCCCTTGGTTCATGACAATAATTGGGGCCAGAATTTCCATTCTTAAGCAATATGATTCGTAACTTGCAACATCAAGTGATTTCACTTAGCAACAGCAATCCTGGCATTTCTCATTGTCATCGTTAAGCAAGAATCATGGGTCATTAAGTGAGTTCAGATTATTTACAAATAGGTCAGCAAGCAGGTAACATATGGTATGAAGCATGGCATGAGAGAGGCAAGGCCAGTTGTGATAGCTGCTGAGCGGGAGAAGGTGTGAGTGACTTACTGAAGCAACTCGTGATTTTCTCTGCTGGTTTCCCCAATGTTTTGGAAAGTTGAAAGTTACAAATGGCAATCACATGACAAAGGGGCACAACCACGAAGTACAGGCTAGTTGCCAAGGACCCAGATTGTGATTTCAAGTGGCTGCTCGTATGGCTAGTATTTTAGGAACCAGTTGTAAATACCACTAGCCCAGAAGTGTTACAACTTTGAATGGTTGTTGAGCAAGTTGTCAGATGAAGACTACCTGTATACAATCACTTTCTCATTGTTCTTCATATGTGGAACTGAATTTGCACCATTGTAATTGTCTGTAAGAGGAAGATGATGCTATTTTAAAATTAGCCATTTTGCAGCAGCTAAAAGCAATGCCTTCAGAAGTTCAGGGGGATTCCTTGATGGTTGTAGCTTACCATTATCACTCTTTAGCTTATTTCTGCTTCAAAAGGAAGTAGAATGAGAAAATACAGTAGGGCTATCATGTCTGGGCTGAAAAAAAATCCAAACAATCATTAAAGGCTTGCAAAAAGATATAAAAAATTCCCATAACCAAAGTATAGTACGAATATTTTTAAGTAGTGCGAAATCTGGTTGGATTTAGGTATATATATGCCTTGTATTCTGGGTGACAGAGGGAGAACAGATTCTCCTTGCACAATGGTCAAGAGAAGACATCTAGGTTGACCAACACAGTAATGGGAAACCCTCATTGGTATCAAGCCTACTGTTGCTTCAGTAGTGGCAGCCATGTGACATAACTTTTCCCTTTCTCTGACTTATCCTCAATTACCATCGAGCAGCAGGGTTTGTCATTTGAAGATTGGCCATGAGACCCAGAAAACTCTGCTTAACAAGTGGGTCTTTTAGAAGGGACTCTGTTCTGCATCAAGGCCTTGCCTCAAATCACACTGTCATAGTGAGCCTTGCTTTAGTTTGCAGAACTGAATTGCTCTGTCTCTGGTGCCTTGAACCAAAACAACAAGACAGCAAGATTAGATTTAGCTGTACCCTTTGACTGGATTGAAGAAGAGGTGTTTTTTGTTGTTATTGTTTTTGCTTCTGAATTGAAGAAGAATGACTGATCCAGTCTCGTGGTTCAAAGGGTAATAAAGTTCAGCATTTACCTTCAGAAGAGCACTTCATTCAAAAAATTTTCAAAGTACCCTATCAAAGCTTGGCACAACCATATTAATAAGAGATTAATTACTGCATAATCTGTCAAGCCTCATTGTATAAATCCATGAGTCTAATAAATCTATTAGTCTTTAAGGTAAGGCCATTGCTTAGACTTTGTCAAAGGATTTGAAACATCTTATTAATCATGACTTTAAGCAATTCTAATATTTGAATTTTTTGAATAATTTTTCTAGGAATAACTTGCGTACCTTAAATTTTCCCATATTTCTTCACCATATTTTTCAACCACCAGAGACTTTAGGCATGTGTTTATAAATCCATACTGTAGAAACAGAAGTAAGAAACATAGAGAAAGAGAATGAACATGGCACTATATGATTCTCTATAATTTTTGCATTTGTATTACATTTCTTTACTTATTTGCATACCCTATACCTGGATCTTTTAATATAGTTGAATTGCTATGGAAAAGTTATATACATTTATAAACAAAGCCATTCCAGTAGATTAAAACACCAATATTAATAATAGTTTTTCTCAGTATGTTATCTTCCAGAAATATTTTGCTACATTCTCCATGATCAAGGTGGCTATTTCTCCTATATTTATTGTTCAGTGGTAAAAGTTATATCAAGAACAGTTTTTTAAACAATTTTTGCTGAGACATCTGTAGACATATGTTGAAAATCAAATCAATTTTTGATTGATTCTATCTATGTGTTGAGCTTCCATCTGAATTTTTTTAATTGATTGTGACTAAAGTACATTGATGTTCAAACTCCTGATCTCTCCAACCTGCTTTTGTTGCTCTTTCTTTTCTTAATTAAAATAATATTAATTCATGTATTACTGTAGTTCTGTTACTTCCTATAGTCAAAGATTATTAGTAGGTACTGATATTGCTATACCTTATGTGAAAAAAAATTGCATTATTTAGATTTCAATGTTCAACAATACTATAGTTCTTTACTAGAAAGATAAATGGATTGTAGTACAGTTGCTACTATTTCAGTTATACTCTCTTGACCATTTAGCATTGCCTACAATACAATAGGCTATAATGCTATAACTGTAGATTCAAACAACCAGCTTCAAACAACCAGTCACATGCAAATTCAAACTAGCTACTTTATTGATCTCTGACTTTATTACAGGAATCTTCCCAGACTGCCAATTTATCTGGGAAAGACCAAATAAGGATCAAATGCATTTGGGGGAGGGGATGTCAGAACTTGCCTTCTTGGTGAATCAAAACTAATTCCCCTCTCAAGACCACCCCCCTGACTGGAATGGTTGCTCTCCAACAATATTTTTGAAGGCAGAAGAAGATAGTTGGAATCCAGATGTTAACAAGAGATTAATGGAATAATGAAGGAAAGCCGAGACTGATATGGTTCTCATAGATTTTGGTTGTGAATTTTAGGGTATGTTTCTGAAGATGTAACATTTTCTTTGGTAATAACAATAACTCAAAGTTGGAAGGTGTCTATAAATATTGATGCTGAGCTAAGTGAAATCAATCTAAAATATCAGAAAGAGAAAAGAAGCAATGGACTTCAGCCAATAAAAGTAGTGAGAATCTTGAAGCAACCAAGATGCTGTGGAAATATAAAGCCTCTGTTTTTAACCTGCTTGGCAAAGGGGCCATTAATTTTCTAAAATATGTCTTGCCCTCTTGGCTGACTTCCAGATAACAGTAAAATGAAGCCTATTTACATTTTTCTAAGCAAGACTGTAAGTATGTTGAAGAAAAAGCTGATGGGTCATCTAATTCTAATGCTTGTCTCTGCTACTATGTATATTTTTGTATCTTATTGTTTCTGTACTTTAATGTATAAAATGATCATATGCTTATTATGTAATCTTTGCAAACTTTTCTTCAGTAAACACATGTAAAAAATTTTATACTTCTTGCCTTTGCTATTCCAATGCACTCTAATTGAGGCTGCCCTTAAAGGCCACCCAAAAGTTTCAACTGGTCCAGAATGCAGCAGTGGAAGCAGTAATGGGCATGTTGCAGTATGTTGATGTAACATTTTTGCTTTGACAGTTTGCTTCAGATGCAAGTCAAGATGCTGGTTACTACCTACAAATCTTTACATGGCACAGGTTTGGTGACTTGATGGATCTCCTATCTTTCATAGTACCGGTTCGGCTGGCTCGATCTGGCAATATTGGAGTCTGTCAACTAAACAATACTATCTTTCTGTAGCCCAAAAGTACACCTTCTCTGTGGCAGCATCTGCCTTCTGAAATCAGGTTCCTGAAATTTGAATGTCTCCTATCCTACTGCTATTTCAAAGGGCCCTAAAAACCTGGCTATTTACCCAAAATTTGGAAAGGACAACTGACACCCCTTTTTTCCTGCCTTTTTTTCTCCGAGTTTGTTTTCTTCCCCAATGTTGGTTTTTTTGTGTTCTGCTATTTTTGTGTTTTTCTTTTTATTGTTCTTTGTTTTTAAATCTTGTAGCAATTATAGACCACACATAGTTGCTTGGGCTCACCGAACATATGAATTTAATGAATACTTATTATTAATACTCCTATTCCTTAAACGTTTTCTTAATCAGTATTTTGTCACATGGTTTCACCCAGATGGTATTGTCTGCTGCTACTTGGGGTGAAAGTGGATGTATAGAAGGCTGTATTGGGAGAGAGTGGCTCACAGCCCCTGGACTAATCCTTAATCATGTGAACAAGAACACTGGACCTTAGAAATCAAAAATTTATAAAAAAAAAATAATAAGCTGATTTGGCTGAGCTGTGGCTCCATCTTCAAAAATTCATTGCATATATCAGGGTATGGTTTGACTCTTTGATACTGTGATAATTTCAAGGCATACTTTTGTTTAGAGGCAAATTATATACTGCACAAACATTGTTGACAGTAGGAATACAGTGTTTAGTAGGATTATTAAGAATGTCTACCAATAAAGACATCATATCTTGCATTACTGTAAACTGGGAAATGTCTTCAATTTAACACTTCACTGGAGAATGGCAAGAATTTCTATTACAGGCTGAGTTGTAATAAAACACTCTATGTGGAGCTGCCATTAGTACCAGATTAGAAGCTAAATATGAAATCAGTTTATGTGACTATATCATTCCAACTAATTTTATCTGAAGGAACAGTTTTCCAAGGGTCTTGAACATGGCCAGGCCTGGGTTTGTTTGTTGTTTTATTTCATCTGCTTATTTTTGCTAGCCATAACTCAGCACAGACACTGCACATGGGACAACTTTTTCAGTAGATCTTATAAAAAGTCTCATGAATTCAAAGAATTCCTTCGATACTGAACTATTTAGCACTTGAAAGGAAATACCAAACATAGATAGATTATAAACTGGTAAACTCATTGCAAATTATTTCACTAAATTGCTCAAAACAAAGTATTGTACAGCTGAATATGTACAACTACATATTGTAATAACTACAATATTGTACAACTACATATGTACAACTGAAAAGGAAGTGATCAAATAATTGTTCTGATGAAGGAGAAAGTCTGTGCATTTTTTTTTTGTTTATTATATTATTTTTTCTTTTCTGCATTTTCTTTTTTTTTTGTATTAGGTTTACCTTTGTAATTGTAATTTTTAATAAAATTAGTATAAAAAAAGAAAATTAGTCAAATAATAATGATCTTATTTTGTTTTAAAATTATCACCTAGGATATTACTAATTCTAGTTACATTTTGTCCTGACTTGTGAAATAGAGAAAGGTACATAATTTTAATTTTTTGATATTTGGTATTGTTACTACCAAATAACTTTCAATTTTATTTCAATTTTACAAGTGAGCATATTTAAGTGAAGGGATATAGCATTTGATTTTTAAAACAATGGGAAAATGAATTTGAAATTCAGACCATTGCAGCATCTGTGCTTCTTAGCTTCAAGACATCATTATGCCAGGTATACTATCAATTAATTGTTTCTTAGAGCAAGCTACTATAATTGCATTTACACTAAATTCCATATACATCTCTGTCAGTTATGAGTTCAATAACTCTTTTTAAAGAAGCTTTACTTTGCAGCTGGTATTGCAAGCATTTGAATGGTAAAGCTGAGCTACACTACTGTGCTTTGAAGATAAAATAATGCTATATATTCCCATTTAAAACCACAGTGGGACAGAGAGAGGAAGAGCATTAAAGAAAGACCATTAGGTTTAAAGTCTTAAATTATCTAGCGTATATAACATAAACAAGTAGCAGTTGAAAAATAAACTGCCATTTTAAATCATAATAGAAAACAGTGCATGTTTACATAAACAGTGCATATTTACATAAATAAATCCCAATGTATTTTAGACTCACCTTTTTAAAACTGCAAGTCTTTCTGTTTTAATATAATTTTTTAATTGTAGTATTTATACAATTTTGATATAAAAAATAATTGGAGGTATATAAAGAAAAACCCTTAAAAGCCATTTGTATGTTAAACATATTATTATTGTTTACATATATTCTGCATATGCACATTTCTGCAAAAAATATACAATACATACAGACTTTGATGATGAAAGAGTTACCCCGACATAAGATGGGAAGTCCATAAATCTACAAATAAATAAATATGCTTTTGCTCCATTATTCCAGTGGGAATATTTGAAATATTTGTCCTATCTAATTATATTGTGATCTGTTGGCTGGTAGGGTTGTTTGCTTTGAAAACAAAATTCATATTATAAGAAGTCATCATAGAAAATGATATATATTATTGGTAGTACAATTTAGAGAATATTACTTGATTTTAGGTATAGATTCTTTCAGCTAGTTGAATGAATCAGTGTAGGTTCATTCTACAGTTCTGATCCCTCAGTAGCTTTTTGAGCCTGTTCTCTTGCTATTCATTTTTAATTTAGTTTAGTAACAGATTACCTGACATCCATCTGGCTCATTGATATTTAAAAAAAAGAAAGAAAGAAAACACTAAGTTTCACACATACAAGATCAACAAAGCTTTCATATTCAAATTGTCCACCTCTCAATATAAAAAGTATCTTATTACAATATCCCACAGATACGGAGCAATTTAGATGAGTTAACTACAATCTCTTTTATCCGAAGAAAGCTTTCTGGAGAGAATTGTAATTTAAAAGGTCTGAAGGACACCAGGTATCCAATCAAGTACTTTATCGTGAAATGAGCTCTTCCTTTTGTTGCTGTTTTAAAGATGAAGAGGTAAATATTCTCCTTAATGCCATGGGCTCCCTCTAGAGATAGCTAAAAGTCTTAAACCTTAGCACCAGTCCTTCTCAGACTTTATAACCTTGACACGTAATGAGAAAAGAAAACGATTATTTCCACCACGCTTGCTTATTTGCGCTTCTCCATCGCCGTCCCCATGGAGGAGATAAAAATTATAAACGTTCGCAGGGACGACGCTCGCCCAAGAATTTCAACCAGCTGCGAGCTCGCGTAAAGCTGTGCTTAGGAATTCAGTTTTATTATTCAACGTGCCACGGCACAGCTACTATATTTCAGAGACGTTAACCATATAGTCCCCTATCCTGGCAAACACGTACTTCTTCATCGGGAGCAGCATGCAGAACAGATAATTCCCTGCTATCGCTATTCCACCGACTCGGAATTTGATGCGAACAACTAGGATAGCGAACACAACCTTCGAACGGGGGGCGGGGGGGGGAATGTTATCTCCAAGAAGAATATGGAATATTTCTTTGGACTTCAGCTCGCGTGAGCAGACTCTTCTACTACTCGTAGTACTTATATTTGCTCTCTCCGAAATCTAAAAAGATTGACCCCACGCCTTCTCTTTGGCATTAGCAGCATTCCTCCGACTTTATTGGAGGTGGGGTGGGAGGAACAACTCCGCATCGGGCCCCTCCAGAGACCACTGAAACGGGATCGCAAACCACTTAATGGGAGATAGCACTGACAAAGAGGCATCAGTTTAGGATGCTCAAAGAAATTGGTCCGAAAGCATTCCCTCTAAAGTTAATAGAGCTGTTCTGGAGTGACAGCTGCGAGGATTGAGTTTCCATCCGTCGTTCTCTCCTAGAAAGATATCTGAACTACATTGGCATATATCGGCATAAAGTATATGGCTTCCTCTTATCCTTAGAGTCCCTCTCCAAATAGAAAAAAACCCACGGGGAGTGATGGTGGTCGCAGAGCAATCGCTACTTACCATTCTGACGCATGACTCAAATGAACGAATTGTGCAACACTGTCATATTCCCGAAGATTGGGATTCTTGGTCTAGACAGAGAGCTAGAATGTCTACTGTTCTGTATATGGTGGAGATAGCCTGTCTTTTTTCGAAAGATGCCAGATGATATCTAGACATCCCCTTAACCAGCTTCTCCCGCAGACTGGGAGGTTGGAGTCAGCAGCTAGTCGGGGAGTCAGCAAGCTGGCGCGTCTTGCTTACAATCCCCATATTCTCCCCCACCCTAACGCGCTCACGCATCCTGCAGCTATCTAATGACTCTTTTCTGGGATCCGCTGCAAGGTTGCATTGGCCTGTCTTGAGGAAAAGACTAAGCAGAGCAACTGGGTTACCAGAGCGGAAAGATCTTTTTGAGCCTTCTACCTCCTCTCAACTTTGTCTGATTTAAGCTGCAACACGCCACGAAATGGATATCGCTGTCCAAGGGTCTGTGGTGCTGAGGTTGAAAAACGAAGTATAGGGTGGCTGGGTGTTTTCCAAATAAAGATCCAGATGAATGTCAGCGTACCTTCAATGGGGTGATGAGCAACTGCATGGCCCACTTAATCCTTTCGTCAAACTGAATCTTTTTGGTAAGATAATTGTAATGAGCAGCCAGCCTACTATGAAAGCAGACAAAAGTATCTACGAGTCAGCTCAAAACCAGTAACTAAACAATAATTTTTCATGTAGAATTAAACTACAGAAACATAATTAGTTGATCAAATGCCAACAAGTTAGGCTTGACTCCTGGTGATTGTAGAAGCCATATTTACATGTCACCAGCAACAACTTTTATTTTTCTAATAATATTCTCCTATTGCTTTATTTCATTCATCCATCTTATTTATTGTCTTCCTCTTCTTCTGCATCTTTTAACCCTAACATACATATTATTTATTTTGAACTATCTTCCACCTTATCAAATATTATATAAATTTCTGCTTATAAAAAACATTAAGGGAGTATTGAACCATCTGAAACCCTTTTGAAACACAAGTCATAAACCATATATTTTATGGAATAACAAATCAGTCTAAACCAAAACCAAAAAAACATTAGGCTGCAAATGATGTAAACATGGCCAAAATCCTTCAACTTTACTTGATGATGTTATGCTATTATCATCCAGCAATAGCAAAACAAATGAAGAAAAAAAATAACTGTATTTCCTTTGCTTGAATCCCATTCCTTTTTAAAAGTAATATTTACATATATCATACAACTTAAGAAACATTTAACTCAAATTGCAAAATAATCCATTGTAAACCAAAAGATAAAATTGGATTATTTTCTTCTTAAGATTGTTGGTGAAAAATAAGGCACAGAAAATCACATTTTAATTTGGATCAGGAATGCGTAGATCTTAGTTGCTGAGGAGTCGTGCTTCTAATTCAAAGTCCACATACTGGGTATGCTTATTTTGAACAATTTTAAACCACTTGCCTCCAGACTTTTCCTTTCCTTTCCAAAGTAGAATTGCCCTGTTTACCATTTCAGTTGCAAGTTAAACAGTAACACATGGATTCTGGAGGAACTGCATTAGAAGAAGTTCTCATCTTGTCATATTACCTATGGTCAATGAGTATCCATCACCTACATGATGATAGAAGATTTGTATTGGAATTGTATTGAACTGGAAATGCAATGGTGGCCAGCAAGTTCAATGAAAAAATATGGGCAACATAATTGGCCTCTCCAGCTTTCTATCGAAGCTACTTATTCTGAGAAAAAGTACAAATTTCCTCACAAGAAGTTATTTCAATTTCCATCTTTTTAAACAAAGCTAACAGTTGTCTATGTATAGCAGGGGAACTAAATCCGTTAACATTCTATCTTACAAAGGAGAATGTCCCAAAGTGGAAACAGTGAAGAAACAGACCTACACCACATATCGCAATAGCACTTAGACTTATGTGCCATTTCACAGTGCTTTTACAACCCTCTCTAAGCAGTTTACAGAGTCAACATATTGACCCAACAATCTGGGTCCATACTAATGTTACGCTCTTTTCCTTTGACTATACCAATAATAATATTAAATGTATATGCCACTTACCTCCCAGCAACTGAATGGTCACTGAATGGACTACACATTTTTTGTTATGTGCCAATATTTTATCTTTGTTTTTCATGCAGATATGATAAAACATTGGAAACTGCTACAATTTGCCCACTAGAGGGAGAATTTCCAAAATATGCCTTTACCTGTATCACAGATTAGAAAAGTATCATATTTTTAATAACATAACATTTCAACATTGTAAAACATGGCAGTAATTATATGTTCATAAGAAAACGTTTACTTATGAATATAGTAAAGGCTCTGCCTGTTACTATTCTAAAACTAAAATCAAATAATTTATGTCTGAGCCAAATTAATATTACCATCAAATTATTTGCTTAAATTATAATCTTCGACTACAAAATAATAATTGGTCCTTCAGTGAATGTGGAGTGTGGTGGCCTAGCAGTTAAGACACTGGGCTTGTCAACTGGATGGCTGGCAATTTCATACCCAAGCACCATGTGATGGGGGGAGTTCCTGTTCTTGCTCCAGTTCCTGCCAACCTAGCACTTCAAAAGCATGCACATGCAAATAAATAAATAGACACTATTTTGGTGGGAAGGCAACAACATGCTGTGCACTTTGGTGTATAGTCATGCCAGCCCTTATAAGTTGGTTTAATCAGCCATAGGCAGTTAAAGGGCTGGCTGAAAAGGCAGGATTATCTGTGCATTCTTAATATTAATTTCCTATTACAAAAATTCCACACTGCTCAGTTACAGTCATCTCTCTAATGTGCAGTAGTGTCCTTAATATCCTTTGAACAACTGTTGGGAATAAAAATAGGAAAAGGCTAGGTAGGAAATTATCCTCTTAAGATTGCAATTGGTCAGTATGGGGAACATGAAGTTGGATTATATGTCTGTCTAATCCGTGTGCTTTGTTCTATCACGTGTTTGTATTTGGGTTTTGTTATATAGCATAAAAGTGCAGAGTTCCCAGGCTATAGGAATGGCAACCCCGAAGACTACCAGTATCCATCTTCATCTCTCTGATTTGTAATAGTGATGTAGTTCATTATTCTTTCATTATTCTGCATTTACGGATTTATCTATCTTCTCCCCCAACTACTATTATAAAAAAATCTTTGGTACTACAGCTGTAATAGCAGCTCCCAAATTGTCATTGCTCATGTTCTAAATATTTTAGTTTGTAGCCTTAAATGCTAGAGCTGTAGGAAATATTTCCTCTAGATGATTTCCAAGAAAATACTGACAGATATTCTGGCTTTATTTGACACATTTAGCTTCCAATGTAATTTAAAGCAAGCTTAGTTCTGACCTTCTCAGGGAAGTACTATTCTCTGCTGACACCTAAAGGGACATATACTCATGGAACAAATACTTTTAAAATTATGGAACTTTGAATCAAAGACCAAAATAATATATAAAACACAATAAAATAAAATAAAATATAAAACACAATATGGGTCATCCTCAATTTACAACAGTTCATTTAGTGACTGTTCAAAGTTACAATGCCACTGGAAAAAATACACTTATGACTGTTTTTCACATGTATGACCATTGCAGCATCCCCATACTCACATGATCAAAGTTCAGATGCTGATATTTGTTGTGGTTGCAGTGTCCTAGGGTCATATTATACCTTTGTGACCTTCTGACAAGCAAAGTTAATGGGGAAGCCAGATTCATTTAACAAACGTGTTACTAATTTAACAACTGCAGTGATCTACCTAACAACTGTGGCAAGAAATGGGAGCAAATTCACTTAACAAATGTTTTGCTTAACAACCGAAATTTTGGGCTCAATTGTGTTTGTAAGTCTAGGACTACCCATATAAAACAATAAAAACAAGAAATAATAGATTAAGGGGGTTGTAAATGTTAACAAACATTAAGAATTATGAATGATCTGGACTCAAAATTGGCATTTATTGTGAGATTATTTCTGTTCATGGCACTTGGAAATGGATATTTAGCATTACAGGAATTAGAACACTGGAGAAAAAAAGCATTGAAAGAATAATGTTATTAATTAGTTAGAGCTGAACTGAAATGCACAGCAAAATCAAGTGTTGCATAAACACTACTTTAACAAAGTTCTAAGATGTGTAAGTGGTTGCTTCTTTTCTTTTCTATTTTTTAGCAAAAATGAGAAATATAACTGGCACAGGGCAATTTCCTATAGCAAATATACCTCTGTTATAGCAATGGTGGTGCCAAAGACTGAAATCTAAAGTGAGAATATGTGTACAAAGTAGCTTGATAAATGCACCTATCCTCATTGTCATGTGTTATTTCCAATCTTACCATAGTTATCCATTATATCTGTGCTTGCTTCAACAGTCCACATACTAAAATTTGATTACAAAGTGAATTTTGGATTTTAAAAGCCTCAAACAGCATAAAATATAAGACATTTGAATATTGAATATTAAAATGTATGATAGTGTAAATAAATGACTATACTCATGCATAGTATTGAACCATAATTAATTGAAGACTCCAAAATCCAGCATATTCAGTCATACATATTGGTAAAGTATGCACAGATGGCCAATTCCAACCAATTTATTTTGGTTATAGATGCTCATTTCATGACAATGGATTGGGTTGAAACTTGAATAGGTTATAAAACCAGGCAAAAATAAGCCAAGAAATTAAGCTAAGAAATTAACATTTACCAGTAATTTGTTAGTGAAACATATTAGCTCACCAAAATAAAAATTTAAATGGTCGGGGTAAGGAGGAGGAAAAAGAAAGAGAAATCAAGAGGATCAGCTAATGCTATATAATATTAATTTGAAAATTATTCCTGATTCATCTGCTGCAGGGACAATAGAATTGCCAGTGAACTATAATACAGAAATCACAATTTTTCCTTGAAGAATAAAATGAGGTTCATACATAATTTTAAAAAATCCAAAAATCCATATAATTTAATGTTTAGCTTTTATCCTAAATCAGAGCTTAACTATAAATAATAGTAATTATTACTTTACTATTAGTAGTTGTAATGCTTTCACCAATAGAAGAGACACTTTATAGCTCAAGGATGAACTGTGGAATCCTTGGTGCTTTTTGAAATTGGTGGTTTTCTTGCAATTATTTCACTACTGAACTAGGTAACATTATCAGGGCACTGATGATATTTCCTAATTTTATAATGGATTGGAACATCTGCAAAAATACCACCAAGTTCAAAGAGCACCAAAGACCCCACAGAATGATTTCACTTGCAGTATTCTAATTCAATCTGTCCCAGTGACTTTCTCAAATTAGTTTTATTAATTTTCAGAATCAAAGCAAAATAGATAACAGTATTTGTGTAGCCTCTACTGTACCTATTGTTATTTATTGTTCAGTCTGGCATTCATGTATACACTACTCTTCAGTATAACTGTGCCCATAATTATACTGAAGGAACCAAAATCCCACTTCTGGCCAAAGGCCTGGGAGAAGAACCAGACTGTACACAGTTTACAAAAGGCCAAAAAGGGAGGAAAGAGAATACAATGGATGCAATTCCAGATGGCTGGAGTTATTTAGCAAGAAGATGTACTTCCGAGGTCCCATAAAATGACCTGCTTAAGCCCATGTCACACTGAACCAACGGATGCAAAGAGGATATAAAATGGACAAAAAACCTTGCCATCCGTTCGAAAACGCGATGTACTCACTGCCTCCGTTTGGCTTCCTCTCTATCCGTCCAGCATCCGTTTATGGACGTTTCATCCACTCCAAAAGTTTTGGGCTGCCTAAAACTTTTGCACGGAAAATATATCCAGTTCGTCCGTTCTGCATCCGCTATGCATCTGTTACGCATCTGTTATGCATCCGCTATATCCGCTAGGCATCCGCTACACATCCGCGCAACTCCATCCGCCCGGACATGGGGAAGAAGCGGAACGGACATGGAACGGATGCAGAACGGATGCAGAACGGATGCAGAACGAAAACAAAGCATTTAAAACAGAAAAAATGTTCGCAGAGGGGACCTATCTCGGATATTAAGGATGTCTGGAGGATGCCTAGAGGATGCCTAGAGGATGCCTAGCGGAAAACCTATACTGCCTATAAAAAGGGGGAGCAACTCAACTGCATCTCACTTTCAGAACAGCAGCCCAGCGGTGCAGACCTCTGCAACCTTCATCTGACTCTTCCTCTTCCACAGCATCCAGTCATGTCCACCGTGGATCGTAACAAAGTCCTTTTGGCAGCCACCATCCTTCTGCAACAGTGCGAAGCCATCTACAGGCTCTTTCAACTGTTCTACGGGAAGAAAAAGAGGCGGCCAAGAAGCGTCTGGGTATGAAGATGGTTTGCCAGAAGAGCAGAGGACAGATTGTACAACAAGCTGATGGTGGAGCTCAGGAACGAAGACACTCGGGCATTCCAGAACTTCATGAGGATGCCTCCAGCCATGTTTGACGAAGTTGTGCAGCGGCTGACACCCAGGTTGACCAAGGCAAACACCAGCTTCCGGCCCAGACTGGAACCTGGGCTCAAGGTGGCACTCACTCTGCACCACCTGGCCTCAGGGACCTCCTACAGGAGCATGCAGTACGGCTGGAGGGTGCCATCCAACACCATCAGCATTGTGGTCAGAGAAGTGGTGCAGGCCATCATCGAAGAATACAAGGAGGAGCTCCTCCAGTACCCCTCCACTGAAGAAGGATGGAAGAAAGTTGCAGAGCAGTGGTATCAGAAGTGGAACTTCCCCCACACCGTTGGAGCCATAGATGGCAAGCACGTGGCCTGCAAAGCTCCAGCCAAATCGGGGTCCACTTATTTCAACTCCAAGGGCTTCTTCAGCATCATCCTCTTCGCCATGGTCGATGCTGACTACAAGTTCATGTACATCGATGCTTCAGGCAACGACTCATCTTCAGATGCCCAGGTATACAACGCCAGTCACCTCAAGGAGGAGCTGGAAGGCAATCTCATCGTGGGCTTCCCAGATCCAGAACCCCTGCCCAACGACACACAAGATGTGCCCTACTTCATCGTGGGGGATGACACCTTCTCCCTCAC
>BLBF01000040.1:37504190-37527625 GCA_015471245.1 Laticauda colubrina
GTGAGGGAGAAGGTGTCATCCCCCACGATGAAGTAGGGCACATCTTGCGTGTCGTTGGGCAGGGGGTCTGGATCTGGGAAGCCCACGATGAGATTGCCTTCCAGCTCCTCCTTGAGGTGACTGGCGTTGTATACCTGGGCATCTGAAGATGAGTCGTTGCCTGAAGCATCGATGTACATGAACTTGTAGTCAGCATCGACCATGGCGAAGAGGATGATGCTGAAGAAGCCCTTGTAGTTGAAATAAGCGGACCCCGACTTGGCTGGAGCTTTGCAGGCCACGTGCTTGCCATCTATGGCTCCAACGGTATATGGGAAGTTCCACTTCTGATACCACTGCTCTGCAACTTTCTTCCATCCTTCTTCAGTGGAGGGGCACTGGAGGAGCTCCTGCAGGTATTCTTCGATGATGGCCTGCACCACTTCTCTGACCACAATGCTGATGGTGTTGTGTGGAACCCTCCAGCCGTACTGCATGCTCCTGTAGGTGGTCCCTGAGGCCAGGTGGCGTAGAGTGAGTGCCACCTTGAGCCCAGGGTCCAGGCTGGGCCGGAAGTTGGTGCTCTGCTTGGTCAACCTGGGTGTCAGCCACTCCACAACTTCATCATACATGGCTGGAGGCATCCTCATGAAGTTCTGGAATGCACGAGTGTCTTCGTTCCTCAGCTCCACCATCAGCTTGTTGTACAGTCCGTACTCTGCTCTTCTCCCAATCCATCTTCGGACCCAGAAGCTTCTTGGCCGCCTCCTTTTCTTCCCGTAGAACAGTTGAAAGAGCCTATAGATGGCTTTGCACTGTTGCAGAACGATGGTGGCTACCAAAAAGAGTGTGTTACGATCCATGGTGGACATCAATGGATGCTGTGGAAGAGCAAGAGCCAGATGAAGGCTGCAGAGGTCTGCACAGCAGGGCTGCTGGACTGAAAGTGAGATCCAGGTGAGTTGCTCCCCCTTTTTATAGGAAATATAGGTTTTCCACTATGTCTCCTTTTGCATCCTCTAGGCATCCTCTAGACATCCTTAATATCTGAGATAGGTCCCCTCTGCAAATGTTTTTTTCCATTTTAAATGCTTTGTATGCAAGCTGCATCCGCTTTCAACCTTTCTCCGTCCGTGCTACTAACGCTGCGCATCTGTTCCACGTCCGTTTCGCTTCCTCCCTGTGTCCGCTTTCCGCTGGAGAGGATTTGAGTTGCGCGTCCGCGCAGCGGATGCCTAGCGGATGTAGCGGATGCGTAACGGATGCCAACGGATGCAGAACGGATGTTCCCCGTATGCGTAGCGGATGCAGAACGGACGCATTGGATACATTTTCCGCTCAAAAAGTTTTGAGCAGCTGAAAACTTTTTGAGCGGATAGAACCTCAGTCGACGGATGCTGGACAGATAGAGAAGAAGAAAAATGGACGCAGTGAGTACAGAACGGATGAATCACGTTAACCAATGGATGGCAAGTGTTTCTCTCCATTTTACATCCTCTTTCCATCCGTTGGTGCAGTGTGACATGGGCTTTACATTATATAATACATACAGGTTTCCATATTATGAGTGGCTTTTACTGTCCAAGTTTCTTAAATTTTACCAATAATTTTATTAAATGTTTAAAACAAATTAGCTATTAAAAATATTAAAAATAGTATTCATTACTAGCCAATTGTTTTTTTCTTTTTTCTTTCCTGTGCAATTAGGACATGGATAAATATAGTAATGGATTACAACTGAACAGCATTTACAGGGCTCATACAGGGCCTAAAGAGTTTTTTCTGTAAGAATAATGGTTAATTCACTAATTTTCAATTATCCTTTTGATATCTTTATTTAAAAATTATAATGAAGTTAAATGGGGCAACGACTACTCTGAGGATTCTTCCAGGCAGAAATTTGAACTGAAAAACTGGCAAGGAGAGATTGACGGATATCATTCTTGATTTTTATTAAAGATACTAGAAAAGTTGTGAGATTGAAAAAACACCCCACCAGCAACTGCTGATAGTGAGACAAGAAAAAAAATACTGTATATAAGGGAAGAAAGGCACAAGGATTCTACTGGTTAGGGTGAAAAACTATCTCTTTGAATAGGTTTCAATTTACCAGTTTTTCAAAAATAAATGGGGCATGTTTTTAATCATCCATATTTATGTAGAATAAAAATTGAACTGTATATCAATCTCTGTGGCTTTATTGGAAATGTATTAGGTACCTCTGGTAATTCTTGGCAATTTCTTGGGTCAAGAAATTTTCCCAAGAAAGAAAAAAACACAGGTATAACGAAAAAAAATTTTTTACATTGCCTTGCTGACCTCAGTTTGACATACAGAATTTGTCCTTACTGAAATGTAGATTGAGTTTTGATGCTGAGTGTAGCAAATATTTGTGTAAAAAATCTACTTGAAAAATAGATAGTAAGTTGTTTTATTGGAAAGATTGCCCAGAGTCTGTAATAGTTACTTTACTGTAATTATTTCAGTGATTTTAAACTACAAATAGAATTCCCTTTGCCTAATACAGTTCAGTGGCAATATAACAATCCTGAGCATTTCCTAAGCATATACCTTAGATGCCTTAAACTTGAGATGCTATTTTTTAATTTGCATTTATGATTATGATTTAATGCAATAAAAGGTTCCGATAATGTAACATCAGTGGATCCAAGTTTGCTTCTTTGGACTTAAAGTTATAAAAAGATTTTATTCTGTCTATTGAACTCCTCAAAAATTCACCATAAAGGACAAACTGTAGATTTTCTGTGTACTGTTGCAAGAAATATGAAGGTACATTCAAACATGTCCATTTTTTTTCTTTTTTTGAAGAATATTAAAACAAAAAGGTTTGTTTTTAAAGTTAGAGGTGCCAATGTTGTCTTGAATTATATTACAAAATTGCAGAAACTGACCATTTCTTTAAAAAGACCAGAGAATTATATTGAAAGATTAGAAAAGTACTGGTGCACCTAGTATCAAATAATAGGTCAAAAATGTTAATTTGTAAAATTATATTTCCTATGGATAAAAAAATGATGCAGCATGTTTCCACCAGTATTTCAGAGTAGTTTACAAGAATAGAAAAATGGAGCACACAGCATGATATACTTTATTAAATGAATATGTATGACTGTGGGTGTGTGATTTATTTTAATTCAATGTGGAATTTTCTATTCATTTATTGAATTTAATTTTATTTGATTTGATTATGAAATTATGAACTTTTTTGTTCTTGCTCATTCATTTTTATACATTTTCTGTGCATTTTTAAAAAATTACAATAATTAAAAAAGATAAAGTTGAGACTTGTGCTGCCTGCATACAACCAACTGTAGATTCAAAACTTACATCATTTTCTCCTGCCTTGAGATCAAATGTCCAATAAGAGATGTTTGCTTTTAATCGGGAAGAATGGTTCAAACTTGTATATTGTAGTAAGAAGGCTAAGTCTGAATTGAGCTCTGCTGCTCCTAACTTTACCTCTGATTTGCCTTTTATCACTTGAAGAGTATCAAGGACAATTCTCTTTGTGTGTTTAGAAATGCATTAATATGCACTGTATTGTTGTATTAACTGCATACATAGGAAGTGTCTCTAAAGGCCCTGTCACACTGGCCGACGGATGCAAAACGTTTGTAAAAAGGACACAGTGGATGAGAAAAATGTTCCATCCGTTGTTATCCGCTCTCAAAAGGGGCAAAAATGTGCATAACCAGAGCAGATAACACAGAAAGGAACGGATGGGGAGAGGACGCAGGGCGGATGGAAAACGGATGCTCAATGGAAGCCTAGCGGATGGAAGCGGATGAGAGCGGATAGGTCCCCTCTGCGAACGTTTTTTCCGTTTTTATGCTTTGTTTGCGAGCTGCATCTGCTTTTATCCTTTCTCCATCCGTGCTACTAACGCTGCGCATCCGTTCCGCGTCCGTTCTGCTTCCTCCCTGTGTCCATTTACCGCTGGAGCAGATTTGAGTTGCACGGATGCGCAGCGGATGCCTAGCGGATATAGCGGATGCATCACGGATGACAACGGATGCAGAACAGATGTCCCCCGTATGCCTAGCGGATGCAGAATGGACGCGTTGGATACACTTTCCGCTCAAAAGTTTTGAGCACCTCAAAAGTTTTGAGCACCTCAAAAGTTTTGAGCACCTCAAAAGTTTTGAGCACCTCAAAACTTTTTGAGCAGATGAAATGTCAATAGACGGATGCTGGACGGATAGAGAGGATGAAAAATGGACGCAGTGAGTACAGAACGGATGCATCACATTAACCAATGGATGGCAAGTGTTTCTCTCTGTTTTGCATCCTCTTTCCATCCGTTGGTGCAGTGTGACATGGGCTTAAGATCAGTAGATTCATTAAGTTCACTATAAATTAAGCCCATGTCACACTAGGATGCAAAAAGGACACAGCGGACGAGCAAAATGTTCCATCCGTTTTTATCCGCTCTCAAAACGGGCAAAAATTTGCATAACCGGAGCGGATAACACGGACGCGGGGAGGACGCATGGCGGATGCAAAGCAGATGCGGAACGGAAGCCCAGCAGATGGAAGCGGATGGAAGCGGATGGCGCAACCGCAGGGCTTCCGGGGGGCCTCAGCGAAGCGGACGCAGAACGGAATCAGCGGATGCAGAATGGACACCGAACGGATGAAGCGGATGCACAGCGGATGCACAACAGATGCAGAGTGGAAGCCTAGCAGATGCCTGGCGTTAATTGCGCATGCGGGGAGGATGCATTGCGTCAGCCCCGCGGATATAATGGAAGCAGCTCGGAAGCAGGTCGCCATTCAGAGGAAAGACCTGCTGCCGGACACATCGACTGCCTTGCCTGCCCTGCCTGCATGTCTCCCTGCCAACCTTGCTACCAGCCTTGCTGCCAGCCTCCCTGCCAGCCTTGCTGCCAGCCTCCCTGCCAGCCTTGCTGCCAGCCTTGGTTCCTGCCAGCCTCCCTGCCAGCCAGCAACCCCACAACCATGCAGAAGCACAGCAAGCCTCAGCCATCTGCTGCCAGCCCTGGCAAGAGGGACAGGGCTACCATCCCGCCCCTTGGCCCTCACTCTGGTTCTGCTGGGGCTTCTGCAGCATGGGCTCGCTCTTCTGGGGCTCGCACTTCTGCTGCTTCTGCTTCTGGAGGAGCTGATAACAAGCACTCCAGCACCAGCCACCTCCACAGCACCTGCACCCTTCACCCCTGGGACTGAGCGACCAAGAGGAGTGCCAGAGACTCATTTTTGTCTTATAGCTTGTTGTTAATAAAGTCTATTTTTGATTCACACACTTGCTTCATTTCTTTTTTTTCATAAAGTCTTGGTGGAAACTTTTAGAAATGGTTTAAGCCTTTGCATGCTTGTGGGATGGGTTAAGATAGCTGTGGGATGGGCAGGGATACCTGTGGGATGGGCAGGGATACCTTTGGGATGGGTAATAGCTGTGGGATAGATAAACCTCCAGTGCAAGCATAGTGGGACTGTATGGTCCACCCTCCCAGGTCCCACACCTATGGCCCTTTATTATCAATAACAATATAATCAATCATCCACACATGTCAACATAAACACAACTCTTTATTAAATGCCCTGTTCATTGTAGGGCCACTCAACATACATGGCCCAATCTCATCCGTGTGATGAGACAGGCTGAAGGAAGCATCCATTAAGCATTTACCATCCTGTCTTGCCACTCCACTGCTCCATCTGGGGAGTTGCACCAGTGTTTCAGGAGGTTGCGCTGCTTCTTCGCCTCACGTGAAGCTCTGTTGGGGCCTTGCAAATCCTGAGTGTCGATCAGGTTTTGCCCTTGCCTCCATTCCCCAGGCTCCATGTCCCCATTGCCTTGTTGACGGTCCACAAGCCTGTTCTGCAAGACTGGGTAGCGGGTGCGCATGAGATTGTGCAGGATGCAGCAAGCTTCCACGATCCTCCTCATGGTCTCTGGGCTATGCTGCATGTTGATGAGAAGTATCTGGAACCTGTTGGCCAGGATGCCAAAGGTGTTCTCCACCACCCTTCTTGCCCTGAACAGCCTGTAGTTGAAGATCCTATCTTCACGGGTGAGGTATTTGGAGGCGTAGGGTTTCATGATGTAGGTTGTGAGGGAGAAGGCGTCATCCCCCACGATGAAGTAGGGCACATCTTGTGTGTCATTGGGCAGCGGGTCTGGATCTAGGAAGCCCACCATGAGGTTGCCTTCCAGCCCCTCCTTGAGGTGACTGTCGTTGTATACCTGGGCATCTGAAGATGAGCCGTTGCCTGATGCATCGATGTACATGAACTTGTAGTCAGCATCGACCATGGCGAAGAGGATGATGCTGAAGAAGCCCTTGTAGTTGTGATAAGTGGACCCCAACTTGGCTGGCACTTTGCAGGCCACGTGCTTGCCATCTATGGCTCCAACGGTGTGGGGGAAGTTCCACTTCTGATACCACTGCTCTGCAACTTTCTTCCATCCTTCTTCAGTGGAGGGGCACTGGAGGAGCTCCTCCAGGTATTCTTCGATGATGGCCTGCACCACTTCTCTGACCACAAAGCTGATGGTGCTGGGTGGCACCCTCCAGCCGTACTGCATGCTTCTGTAGGTGGTCCCTGAGGCCAGGTGGCACAGAGTCAGTGCCACCTTGAGCCCAGGTTCCAGGCTGGGCCAGAAGTTGGTGTTTGCCTGGGTCAACCTGGGTGTCAGCCGCTGCACAACTTCGTCAAACATGGCTGGAGGCATCCACATGAAGTTCTGGAACGCCCGAGTGTCTTCGCTCCTGAGCTCCACCATCAGCTTGTTGTACAGTCCGTCCTCTGCTCTTCTGGCGAACCATCTTTGGATCCAGACTTTTTTTGGGTGCCTCCTTTTCTTCCCGTAGTAGAGTTCACAGAGCCTGTAGATGGTTTCGCACTGTTGCAGAAGGATGGTGGCTGCCGAAAGGACTTTGTCACAATCCACGGTGGACATGACTGGATGCTGTGGAAGAGGAAGAGGCAGATGAAGGCTGCAGAGGTCTGCACCGCTGGGCTGCTGTTCTGAAAGTGCGATACAGGCGAGTTGCTCCCACTTTTTATAGGCAGTATAGGCTTTCCGCTAGGCATCCTCTTGGCATTCTCTAGGCATCCTCTAGACATCCTTAATATCCGAGATAGGTCCCCTCTGCAAACGTTTTTTCCGCTTTAAACGCTTTGTTTCTGTGCTGCATCCATTCTGCATCTGTTCTGCATCCGTTCTGCGTCCGTTCCACTTCCTCCCTGCATCCGGGTGGATGCGCGTTGCGCGGATGCGCAGCGGACACCTAGCGGATATAGCAGATGCGTAACAGATGCGTAGCGGATGTGTAGCGATGCGTAGCAGATGCGTAGCGAATGCGTAGCGGATGCAGAACGGACGAACTGGATACATTTTCCGCGCAAAAGTTTTAGGCAGCCCAAAACTTTTGGAGCGGATGAAATGTCCATAAACGGATGCTGGACGGATAGAGAGGAAGCAAAACGGAGGCAGTGAGTACAGAACGGATACATCACGTTAACCAACGGATCGCAAGGTTTTTTGTCCGTTTTACATCCTCTTTGCATCCGTTGGTTCAGTGTGACATGGGCTTTAGAATCCCTGGTGCCAGTAAGGGTAGAGAAGGAAGAACAGCAATTTGCATCATATACTTTTCTTATCAAATAAATAATATACTTTTCTTGTCTTGTCCTTTTGATACAAAGACACTGGTTCTTCTTTATTGCAAGGAACATTTTGGGTCTAGGAGATCAAAACTTAAATTTTATTTGAATTAATTTAATACTTCCTATATTTTAACTGTTATTCTCTTTTGAATTATCAAAAATTGCAATTCAGTTTTACTTTAGTACACTGAACAAATAATCAATGTTTTAGGAAGGCTGTTGGCAGCTCATGTTTGTAAGATTTTAGTGTAAAATTATAATTTTAAGACATTTTTCCATGTGATTAAAGCAGTTCTTTGCAAACACAATTCCAGCTAATCCAAACCTCTAATTAAGCCCATTGTAAGAAAAGGATAGTATAAGAACATATTAAACAAATGCATAAATAAATAACAAAGATATAATTCTTCTGATAAATACTTTTTCATGAATGAGTATGTCATGAAAGATTTCAATCATATAATAAGTTATTAACTAATTAATAAGATGGGTCAATGATAAACTGAACAGAACTGTGGCAAAAATATATTCTAGTCTTGTACTTGTGTATATGCAGCTCCTTGCATTTGTGACTGGTATTTTGGATATTCTATGACCACCTTAGGACAGTTATACAGCAGCTAACAATAAATATTGTCTGATTTAAGTCAAAATATTTTGCTACTGTAATAGGAACAATTATTTCCATATTCACAATGTTTATATTGGGGCCAGTGGTGTCTGCAGTAAACAATCATTGTGCCAGAATGATACACAGAAATACCATGATTGTGTACTTTTGTCATGATTGTTAATGCAAGTATGTAAGCCATGGCATTTGTGTGACTAAATTATTGTGACATGTTGACATCTGCACTCTCATACCAAATGCCCATGACTGGAGGAGCCTCGTGAAACCAGGATGTAAGTTCTTGTTCCAAATCCTATGTACTCCTAAAGATTTAGCTATCAATGTTCTAATTGTATCATTCTGTCTTTTCCCAGAATCTCCTTACCTTGTACTTTTGAAACAAACAGAGGTATTAAGTTATGGTTACAGTTTTTGAGATCCAAAAACCAAGACATCTACTAGATTATACTACACAGATACATTAAATTAATGGTCTGAATTCTGTAGCCATCCTGCTTTTGCAGCTTAAATATTTATTTCTGACTAAATCTAGATTCCTTTTCAAGTCAACAAAAGAGGCTGCTGATCAAGGAACTCTGATTGATGGGATCTAAGAGAAGGGCCTTCTGTGCTGGAGCACTAACTCTCTGGAACATCCTGCACCCCCAGGGTGAGGTTTGTCTCCACCTTCCTATCCTTCCACAAGGGCCTGATGACCTGGCTTTGCCAGTTGGCCTGAGAACTTAATCGTGAAGTACTTAATCATTCAAGATGGTTGCTAGACTAACTAGCTGACCCAGAAGTGATATTCAGCAGGTTCTGACCAGTTTTGGAGAACCGGTAGCGGAAATTTTTGGTAGTTTGGAGCACTGGCAAATACCACCTGTGACTGGAGATTTTACAGTATCTTTTCCCTGTCACGCCCACCAAGCCATGCCCACAGAACCAGTAGGTTAAAAAAAATTGAATCCCACCACTGAGCTGACCCCTCCTTCCCCCTGGACTTCCTGCTTCCTCTCCCTTCATCTTTTTAAATTTCAGATTACTATACTTCCACTGGTTTTGTTGTTGTTGTTTCATTCCTCAGTAGCACAGTGGTTAGAGTGCAGTACTACAGGCTACTTCTGCTAACTGTTGGCTGCCTGCAATTTGACAGTTCAAATCCCACCAAGCTCAAGGTTGACTCAGCCTTCCATCCTTCTGAGGTGGGTAAAATGAAGAACCAAAATTGTTGGGGGCAATATGATGACTCTATAAAATCATTTAGAAAGGGCTGTAAAGCACTATGAAGCGATATATAAGTTTAAGTGCTATTCCTTTACTATTCTTATTTTTACATTTTTAAAATCTTTTTTCCTGTTTTGTTGTTGTAAGTCACCCAGAGAAGACCCATAGTGAGATGAGTGTCAAGTAAACTTAACTATCAATCAATCAATAAATCTCATGCATTAGAAAAATAGGGAAACAGCATCTTGAGGAAACCATAGAGGATGACATACTGACACCAAAAAGCAAGAGGCAAACTCCACCTATATGCCTCTATGTTGCATATTTTCTCTTGCTCAACTTGTTTTGAAAATGTGTCATGGCATGATGCAGTAATTAGAACACCTTCATGAATTAAGACTTTAAGGAAGTTGGGCACCAGAAATTGCTCAGAATAACGTAGACATAGTCTAGTAGAAAAATATGGAAGTTGTATTCTCCTGCTTGGCCTAACCTATGAAATTAAGGAGGGAGGGGAAAGGGAGGAAACAAAACACATAACAAAAAATGTTAAACATAAACCAGACAAGGATATGTGTATGAAAATCTAATTGGATTCATGATAGCAGTTTCTTCCTAAGCATCTGTATTTGGAAGGAAGACTTACAAGTACTAAACTGAATGCTAGATTTTCAAATCCTTCAAGGACCAAAGTCTTAATTGTCCCAAACTTTATTTGTTATTTGCATTTTCATCCTATATATTGTTTTTTGATGAATTTATATCATGATAGAAAATAGATAAAAACATTTCTATATAGCTTCTTCACAATAATGTTTATTTGCCTTAAAAAAATAGATTTAATTGGCTGAATTCAATGGGAAGCCTGCAAAAATATTCCATTTGAAAAAAATTGTACAGATCAATTCTAAAAATTTTATTTTGAAAGTACAGAACTAAATGAAAACATGTGATAGCAGAAGATGCTAGAACTGTGACGTGACTTTTCCAGAATGAACTGCCTTTGGTATATTTCCTTGGAAAAAAACATAAACCACACAAAGGACAATAATCCCTATTGTGTCAGTCCAACTGCACGCTTGGACTAGGGAGATCCCAGTTTAGATCTCCTCTCAACAATATACGTGTACTCAGTGATTTTCTGGATTGTGACCAGTCCCATTGTTGTCATAAGTCATGCTGGTCATAAAGTGGGTCACCTAGTGGCTGACCCAATTTTACAACACTTTTTGCAGTGATCATTAAGTGAATCACTGCAATAATTAAGCAAATCCAAGGACATTAAGTGAACACCATGGTCATTAAGCAAATCCATTGTTCACTGTAGGCTGTTTTGCAGAATAACTGAAGTAAATGTCTGTTTTTGGCAAAAGCATTATAAACTGCAGTCACATGACCATGGGATACTACAAATCATCATAAACATAAATCAATTGTCAAGGTCCAAAATGCATGCATGTGGTAACAGGACCTGTCCTGGTTGTTGGAACTTTGAAACTGAGTCATAAGTACCTTTTGGAGGACTGTCATGACTTTTAACAGTCACTAAAAAGTTGCATATCAAGGACCATCTGTATGGGAAAAACTGGAAGACGAATCTCATTTGAGTTCCTGAAGGAAAAAGAGGATAATACACTTAACAAATGCATAAATGAAATAAACATATTGGTTTCAAATACATGTAAAGAAATCTATATGGAGAACTATTAAACCATTTTCTTTAGTGTATGTATTATATGGTTCTTCTGTTTTCTTTTGTTTTTCTGTTGCCGCTTGGGTAACTATTGATGTAAATTTAAAATCCTATTGTTTTATAACATGATTGATCACTTTGAATCACTGTTTCTTATCCCTTGAGATCAGACAGAGGAAACCATGACAGCAAGACTAATATCCTAAAGATAATTTAAAGTGACCAATCTACTTTGTGTTCATCATGTCTTGAAACATAACTCTACCAATGTAACAAAAACCATGGAATCAATATTCCAAAATGTGTAATACCATCTACCTCAGCCCAACTACTTTGCTTTAAACAGCAGCATGGAGATGGATATCCTGGAGAAAGGGACACAGGGAAAGAATGTTGGCTGATGGGGAGTAGAACAGTGGTCCCTAACCTTTCTGGCTTGGTGGCCTGTGGGGGACACAGGATGGTTTTATCAGAATGGCAGGTGTGCACACAAATGACAAACACATGCCCCATTGCTTGCATAAATGAAGTTTTTAGCACCAGTGCAAGTGACCACTGCTTCTGCAAGCATCCTCTGCCCACACAAGTGGAACTGCTCACACATGTGCACGTTTGCCACTGCTCACACAGCCCTGTTCCAAAGAGGCCAAGGCCCAGTAGTGGGCTGTAGCGCAGAGTTTGGGGACCCCTGGACTAGAAGACAAACCTTTTCTTCAGCCCCTGGTCTGGTCTGTGGGACATCCTCCCTTTGGAGATTAAATAGCCCCAACCCTGTTAGCCATCCATAAAGCTTTAAAGTATGCCTCTCTGGGGTTCTAAATGCACTAAGGGCCCTGCCTCCTGGCTATATTGTTAATGGGGCAGATATCTTACTTGTATGTACTTGAATTAGACATTTTAATGTTTTAGTGTTTTAATGGCTTTTATTGTTTTTATTGTTTTAAAATGTTTTAAAGTTTTCATTGTAATATATGTTTTTGAATTGTGAGCTGCCCACAAGTCACTTATTGAGATGGGCAACTATAGAAATCAACTAAATAAATAAATACATGCATGAATACATACATAATTACCAGTACATACATAGCCAAGAGGAATTGTATACCTATAGCCTATATATAGCTTGAGAATCACCTATTGTGGCTTTTTGTCATACCGTCAGCATATGTCTTCAAGGTAGGGAAATGGAGGAGGGAAAGATGGCCTTCAGAATGAAAAATATTAATCAATTCTACATTATAGGATAGTAAAAGGGTGGAACTGAATTTCTGCTTTCCACATTCATAAGGGATGAGGAAAGTCTAATCTATATTAAACATAACAAGTAGGAAATCAGTAATTATAACTTCTAAGTAGACTTCAAAGGTAAGTTCTTGAATATGTCATAGATTTTAAAGGAAGTCAGCAACACACACGTGCACACACATGAATACAAACACACACACACATATATAAAGATAGAGAGAGCAAGACAAAGAGAGAGAGAACGTCTTTTAAAATCATTGGTACTGCAACTTGAATCTGCAACATAACACTCTGCTTTTTGGAAGTCCTTAATTTCATTCCCAACATGACATGGCCAAAATGCATAATAGATTAGGAAGGAACCAAATCTCAGAGGAACTAAATCTGTTCAGCAAACATAATGTACTAGCTGCTTTTGGATTTTCCTTGATAGTCCTTGACAGAACTGAGGAAGGGATGAAAATAGGACTACAAATCCTTTCAGATACTCTTCTTAAATCCTTCATTATTTAATCTGTTCATTATAAAAATGTGGATTGATGCCCAATAGAGTTGTTCCCATCTTTTAAGTATTGATTTGTTTTTTGAGACCTGTCTTTATGAACATGAACATGAATACAAGGTCACTGATTTTGAATGAGGAGTCCTTTGCAGAACAGAACTGAATTCCCAGAGAACCTGTAACCTTATTCAGTTATGAGCTACGAACCCCCTCAGAATATTGAAATGCATGTAAAGAAATGGAGGTTACACACACTGACCCAAGTTCCAAATGTGGACATTTTATGTTGTCATTCAGGGGTGGGATTCTACCATTCGCTAGAACCAGTTGTTACTGTTGTGTATAGAAGTTGGTAGACTCCAAATGCCTTAAACTGATTGGCCGAAAAGGCCATTTAGGAACCAATCCGATTGGCCCGCTGGACTGCGGGAATACTCAAATTATTGTCATTGGCCACAAGCCGCGGGCAAGCCGCTATAAGAAGGGCTGCTGCGGCTTGGGCTGTTGTTCCATTACCATTGCATTACTTGTTGAAATAAAAGAGTTGTTGTTGGATCCCGGTCTCGCGCAACTTATTTCCGAATGGAACACTGGTGATGAAGGTGGGATCGTCGTAGAAGAGCAAGACCAAAGCACGCGGCGATCAGAACCGAGCAAGAGAGATGGCCGGTAACAACGCGCCACCTGCACCATTTAACCCTGATAAGGAAGATTGGGAGTCGTATATTGATCGCTTTCTAATGTTTTTAGAAAGCAATGAACTGCAGGAGATATCTGACCAAAGGCAGAGGGCTGTCTTCCTCACACACTGTGGACCAGCCATTTTTAAAATGGCAAAGGCACTAGCCAAACCAAGAGACATTAAACAGATGACTTGGCCTGAGCTGAACAGAATGCTCCAAGCACACTACGCACCTGTGGTCTCCAACTTGATAAAAAGACACGAGTTCCACAAAAGAGACCAAAAAGAAGATGAAACCATCGGAGATTTTGTAGCAGCCCTAAGACACATCGGAGGAGTCTGCAAGTTCCAGAACATGGACGAGGCCATGAGGGACCACGTGGTCCTCGGATTGAAGGATGCTACACTTCAGAGTAAGCTGCTAAATAGACCAAACATCACTGTGGCCGAGGCCATTGCAGAAGCCGCCACCGAAGCAGCAAAGAAATCCGCAGCCATTATGCACCAAATGAATTCAATTCCAGATCCGCCGAATCAAACCAGAGAGAAAAAGGCAGAGGGAAGCAAGAAACAGCCCACAGCGACCGCCCACTATGAAGATCTCGACTCCCCGAGCGACACTGATGACAAAAATGAAGATGTCCATAGACTTCAATCAGACAAGAAATGGTGGGAAAAAAGAAGAAGCAGGCGGGAATTCCAGTGTGCTGGATGCAGAGGGAACCACTCGCAATCTGAATGCAGGTTCCTAGACGCAATCTGCAGAGCTTGTAACAAAAGGAGGCACATCGAAAGGGTCTGCCGAAACAAAAAGACCAATAGTCCTAAAAGATGTGGCAGCACCCCCCCAGACATGAAGAGAGACAAGCCAGAAGCAGATGGAACTGAGATAATAGAAGTAATAGAATGAGCGACAGAGAAGAAACGCACCAGATGGTAACAATTGGAAATGCCAGGGCAGCAAATGTGAAAAAGGTCCGGATAGAGGTGAACATAGAAGGAAAGCCCTGTGAGATGGAAGTTGGCTCCGGACCCTTTTTATCCATGATTTCTTGGAACATCATATGATGCCTGATACCAAACATCAAACAAAAAGAACTAGAAAAACAAAAACTGATCTTAAAGGACTACCAGGGAAATCGAATCCTGGTAGTGGGCCTTGGACATTTCCTCATCGAGTTTAAAAATCATGCTGAAATTTTGCCTCTGACCATCGTCAACCGTGATCACCCTAGCCTGTTGGGAATCGAATGGTTTGTGCCCCTGGGAATCGGGATGACCGGGATCAACAGCATTGTTGCGGCCAACTGGGAAGAGAGCCTGTTACAAGAGTTCTGGGATGTATTTGACAGGACTCCAGGCAAGTACAAGGGGACCCCAATTTCATTTAGCCTAGACCCCAAAATAGCCCCCATCCGGCTCAAAGCCAGACGCGTCCCTTTTGCCTTAAAACCAAAAAATGATGAACAACTAAACAAACTGATAGCACAAGGGGTGTTAGAGCCAATCGACCATGCTAGGTGGGAAACACCCATTGCAACCCCTGTCAAACCAGATGGGTCAGTGCGCATCTGTGGAGACTATAAGGCAACCCTAAATCATGCACTCCAACAAAGTGCATACCCAGTGCCAGTAGTGCAACACTTATTGCACTCCCCAGGGGGAGGAAAATTTTTTGTGAAGCTTGATCTTGCACAAGAGTACCAACAGCTACCCACTGACCCCGCTACCACAGAGGCACAGACTATAGTGACACACAGAGGGGCATTCAAGTACAACTGACTTCAATTCAGCGTTAGTGTTGCCCCAGGCATTTTCCAAAGCCTCATGGAGTGTCTTCTAAATGGAGTGCCTTCGAATCAAGGGAGTCGTCCCCTATTTTGATGATGTACTAGTGTCAGCAAAGAACACTAACCAACTAGAAAACAGATTAAAAGAAGTATTAAGAAGATTCAGAGACGCAGGCCTTAAGGTAAAGTGGGAAAAATGTAACCTAGCCACCAACCAGGTCGAATTTCTAGGCTATCTCACAGATGAGCAAGGGATACGCCCCACCGAAAAAAAGATAAAGGCAATCAAAAACGTACCTAGACCTAGGAACAAAACTGACTTACAAGCATTCCTAGGTCTCATAAATTTCTACAATGTGTTCCTGCCCCAAAAAGCAACCTTAGCAGAACCCTTACATCGGTTGTTAGACAAAAAAACTATTTAGAAATGAGGCCATCGGGAAGAAGCAGCATTTCAAAACATCAAAGATCTATTAACGTCTAACATCGTTTTGATCCAGTATAGCAATACCCTGCCTCTGACGGTCACCTGTGATGCATCACCATTTGGAATCGGCGCCATCCTGAGCCACAAGCTACCAGACGGCAGAGAGGCACCGGTCGCCTTCTATTCAAAAACACTATCTAAATCAGAGAGAAATTACAGCCAACTTGACTGAGAAGCCCTCACTATTATAGCCAGAGTCAAAAGATTCCATGAGTACCTTTATGGCAGAACTTTTTTGATCATCACTGATCACAAACCCCTGCTAGGGATTCTAGCAGGAAACAAACCAACCCCAAACATTCTGTCACCTAGAATGACGAGGTGATCTGAATTCCTCGCTGCCTACAACTACATGCTAATCCATCACCCAGGAAAGACAATCACCCATGCAGACGCCTTGAGCCATTCCCCACTACCCATCATGGAAGACGACCCAGCTCCCACCATCTCAACTCTCCAACTCGAGGCCTGGCTGAATCTGCCACTAATCGCAGAGGACGTCGCTAAGGCCACCGCAAAAGACCCATTGACAGCTCGCATTCTGCATTGGGTAGGTAAGGGCTGGCCAGATGAAAACAAAACTGAGACTTTTAAAACCATTTCGCACCCGACAGACTGAACTGTCTATCGAGAAAGGCTGTATTTTGTGGGGTGACAGGGTGGTCATCCTTGAAAAACTACAGGAAAATGTGCTGTGCATGTTGCATGAGGGGCACCCAGGCATAGTTAAGATGAAAGCCCTGGCCAGGAGTTACGTCTGGTGGCCAGGGCTGGACAAAGACATTGAACGTTGGGTGGCGGCAACATGCCATGACTGCCAAAAATCAAGGCCTACCCCCTCACTGGCACCAGTCAGGGAATGGGAAACTCCCCGAGGCCCATGGTTGAGACTGCATATTGACTTTGCTGGGCCAACAAAAGACAACACCTTTTTGGTAGTCATGGATGCCTACTCGAACTGGTTAGAAGTCATACTCATGGCATCCACAACCACCGAGGCAGTAATGAAGTAGTTAGACTAACTTTTTGCCACGCATAGACTGCCTGATATGTTAGTGTCGGAAAATGGGCCCCAGTTTACCGCATTGGCATTCGAGCAGTACTTAGCTGCACAAGGCATCTGACATGCCTTGACAGCGCCGGCTCATCCAGCTGCTAATGGCAGGGCTGAACGCATGGTTTGGTACACTAAGGAGAGCCTAGAAAGAATGGAGGAGGGGGACGTGCAGGAAAAGCTAAACCGATTGTTAACCATGCAACACATTACCCCTAGCAGCACCACCAACAAGAGCCCAGCAGAACTACTAATTGGTAGGAAATTGCGTTCCTACCTCGACAGACTGCACCCCACTTGTATCTGGGACAAACCCCCTGACTCCTCCAGCAAATACCGCTCATTCGAGATATCAACCAGCTTCATTCTTGCACCCTAGAACGAACTGCCCCACCAGAACCGACAATCACAGGATACTGTCTCCAGCTCCGTTCTCATGGGGAAAGAGAGAAAGAAAGAGAGACTTTTGGCTTCATGCAAGGAAAACAGCAGAAGCAGGAGAAGTCTTTCTTTCTTTCCCACAAACTCTGCCAGAAATGAGTTTTTGTGAGACTTGTTGTGCCAGCGCAGCTTCTTGGTACAGGATGCCTTGCAGGGTCCCAAAGACTCATTTCTGGCAGAGTTTGGGGGAGAGAAAGAAAGATTTGCTGATTTCCTTGTATACAGCGAAAAGCAGAAAAAGAAAGAAGTGGAAAGAAGCAGCCTGGTGGCCAGGCAAGGCACATGGGGCGAGTGGGGCAATTTCCCTCCCTCTGCCCTTTCCCCCCTTCCCCTCACTACCACTTGTTGTTCACAATGCAAGCAACGTAAGCCTTGTGTTCCCACGCAGCCTGGATTAATTGCTTTGGGGATGACATTTCACTGAGGACCACCAACATTTTCTCATGCATCACCAGTGGTCCCTGGCCCACTGGTTGGTGACCACTGCTTTAAAAGACAAGAGCTATGACAGAAAAAGGTCTTCTCTTGCATCCTTCAGCTGAAAGTCCTTGATTAATGAAGTCTGCAGCATGTCCTTCCTACTGGTATGGGTGGGACAGTCAATCTCATTGGGGTGAAATGGTTTCCCAGATAGCTTGGACCTTTGTCACAAAAAGCTTTAAAGATGATAACCAATACCTTCAGTGGTGGGATTCAATTTTTTTTTTTTACTACCAGTTCTGTGGGCATGCCTTGGTGGGCATGGCAGGAGAAGGATACTGTAAAATTTCCAGTCAGAGGTGGCATTTGCCAGTTCTCCAAACTACTCAAAATTTCCGCGACCAGTTCTCCAGAACCTGAATACCACCTCTGCTTGAACTGTACCCAGAAACAAACTGGAGGCCAATGCAGCTCATGCAACAGCGGTGTCACATGGGCCAACTTAGGGGCCCCAACTGCCTATGCTACCACATTGTATACTAGTTTGCAAGTTCTGAATAGTCCTCAAGGGTAGCCCAAAGTAGAGTGCATTGCAATAATCCAATTGTGAGATGACCAGGGCTTGAGTGACTGAGTGTAGAGACTCTCAATGCAGGAAAGGGTACAACTGGTACACAACATGAAGTAGTACAAAGGTTCCCCTAGCCCAATTGCCACCTGTTCTTCAAGCTGGAGTTGTGAATCCAGAACCCCCAAGTTAAATATCTTGTGTGTGCACATGCTTTCAATTCTTGATTTTGGTGACTAGATGGGGATCTATATATAGTTTTGGAAAATAGTTTGCCATTACTTCCTTTCTAGAATTGAGAGAGGGTGACTGGCCTTAGGTTACCCAAATGCATTTAAGCCTAAAGCAGAACTAGGACTCTCTTTATTCTGCTTTTTAGCCTTATGAGTTTAATCATTATATAAAAATGGCTTTCTTTTAAACATCTGATTAGTTTAATCTATACATATATAAAAGCGAAATACCACTCACACATCATCACAAAATATCCAAAATCATAAAGCCTACAAACCTGAAATGTGCATCTATGTTCTTCTTGATTTCTAGGTGCTCACTAAAAAAGGATTTTTTGAAGTGACCATCAGAGCATTTGTATGTTGTATATTATTATTAACATGCTCTGATGCTAAGGAGTTCTGCTCCTTCTCTCCACCTGAAACCAAATCTGTTCCAAATGCAAAACACAAGCAGAGGTGAAGAGTTTCAGTTTCAGAGCACCAAGCAGCTTTATTACAGAACAGTTGAGTGAAGCCATGCCCAGGCTCCATGCTGTCTCCTTCTTGCTCACACAGCAAATACTGTTTCCAAGCAGCCTCAACTCTCTCACATACTGACAAGATGCTAGCCAGATGAATACCGATGGATGCTGGTAGGCAGAGGCACAATTTCCCCCCCCCCCCCGATTTTCCTCCCCAAAACTAAGCATGATCACATAATTTTGTACAAATCAAACTAATTTATTTGATTCTTTTTGTTAGTTTTTATTGTTTTTTTATTATTATTTTAAATATGGTTTTACATTCTGTAAGACATCTCGAGTTGCCATGGGTAAAAAGGCAGCAATATAAATTCAATAAAATAAATAAATAAATAAATAAATATAGATCTAGTTCCTAAATAAGGCTTGGATATAAGCAAGCTAAATTGTCTCTAAACATTAGTAATAAATAATTTAATGTGTTTGGAGGTGCACATGTAATATAAATATCTAGAAGAAAAAATATTTCCCATTATCAGTCTGAAGTGATGCAGGCCATTTTCAAGCTTTGCATATTGTATGAATCAGTTTTGCCAAACTGCAAATTATATTTATTTTTTTCAGTCTGCTATTATGAAAACATGTTTAATTCTTCCACATTATGTTATATATGCATTTAATTATGTAGTTTATGTCAGGCAGTTCAAAGGAAGGCCTTAAATTAAAAAAAAAAAAGACTTGAATGAAAACAGGGAATCAAACTTTCTGAGTAACTTAATTGTAATTCTTAATTAAAACTTACCTTTTTCTTAATCCATTGAAGTTCCTTGACAGTTGTTGAAATGCTGGACATATTTCTTTTTTGTTAGTATGGAAACAAGACGGCTATAATATGAATATAGAAGTTATGTTTCTACTTCATGTAGAAAATTTCAATTGCTAACTGGAAGCTTTTTTACTTTGCTATTTTCTAGCATGTTTAACTTTTGTATTTTTATTTTCTATTTATTTTGGGAATATGCATTATGATGTCAAACTGATCTTGAATCATCTCAACATTCCATTCTGTGGTTTTTGGTTTAAAAAGTCCATATGACAAATCTGTCAAACAACAAACAGCCCCAAGTTAGTACAGAGATACCACAGGAATTCACCGACAAATAGCAGCATTTGATCTCATCCTTATGAATTCTTCCTTTTTTAACAATAGCTAGAAGTAAATAACAAATAGAATATATGAATATATATATATATATATATATATATATTCTTAAATTTTCGTGGGTATTTATATGTGTGATGTTCAGCTTTGTTCGGGTATTTTCCCACGTCATTATAGTTGTGCTTTTAAAGTTGTAGCAACGTTTCGGCAGAATCTCATCTGCCATCATCAGGCTTCTGTATATATATATATATATATATTGAAAGAATTTTATTAATTTTTAACAAACAAACATATACAAACAAAACACAAAACATAAAAAACATAAAATATCTTTTTGGACGGCAGTTTGATCCCGAGTTACATCTTTTTGTACAGACATAGATTCAGGTTCATGCTTACTTTTATATAGCATTCCATTTCTTATTTACTATTTTACATTTTCTATATAGCTTCTCCCCTCTTTTCACTCTCTTAATTCTATTATATTTATTTCATCTCAATTTAAATCATTTTACTTATATCCTTTGTCTGTCCTGTTTCAGCTGTCTATTATCTTTTCTCATTAACACAAAATTTCTTCTGTAATGACTGATTGGAGTATAATGCCTTGTCATACTTATCCTTCCCCTAGTTTTAAAGCTTAACATAACACATAATTTTCATTCGGATTCTGCGTAGTACATTCTAAAGATAGACTCAATATTTTAAAACAAGAAAAAAATTTTTTTAAATATATAATATAATTAAAACAACAATCCATAGCAATTGAAATTATATCATTAAAATTAATATTCATTTAAGTCTTAAACATTTTACACAATCCTTTCTAAATAAGTATCATGCTTCTATGGGAACACTTATAGATTTTGCTTAGTTACTTCCCCCTATTTCACTTATATTTTAAAATATTATACAATGACAATGTTCCCATTTTTCTTTAATTCAATTCTCTCATATTTGATTTCATTTATTTTATTTAAAAAAAAAAATTTCGCTAAGTTACATTAAATATTTTGTCCCATTTTATAATCATATATTATTCCAATTTTCTAACATTATTTCAAATACAAATACAACAACACAGTCTTATGTACCTGTTAGGGATAACATTGTTCACCCTAACTGTTTTAGGTGAAATACTAACTATGAATCATAGTTAGTGTATGCAGCTTTAACTGTAAAATAGCAACTGTGGGTGTGGTTATGAAAACCATATAAAAGTAGCAAGGCTACAGCTTGCTCGCTCTCTCTCTCTCTCTCTGGATTTGATGATCCCTGATTACTGCTTGGAAGCAAGACTGCATTGCTCGAACGGGAGAGACAACAACGGACTGATTTATGTGAACTGACAATAGGATATTCTACATGGACTTTGCTAACTGAATATCCCTGAATGGACTGACTACATGGTAAATGAATATTGGACTGTTTTTGACTATGCTATAAACTTATACTGGAATAAAATATATTCTTGATAGCACAAGCGTATCTGTTATTTTTACTGTATGTTAATAAACATACAAGCTTAGCTCACTCATTTATCTGTGTGCCTATCTGACTAACGCTGCACATTCTGTTTAGCTTGTCTACCTAACCCTGGTTGGGGAACCCAGGCTTAACAGTACCTTTGCAGAATCTCTTTTTCAGTTATATGTTTACCCATTATCTCTAAATAAATTCTGTTTCTTTACATCTTGTTTCAAACCTTTGTAGCTTCTCTTCCCTTCTTTCCTCCCTTGCTTCTCCACTCTACCCTTTTTACCCCCTTGTCTCTTAATCTCCACCCTCTTGTGTATTCCTCTTTTCTGTTGCTTTCTGATGTTGTGTCCACTTTTCACCTTGTTTTTCCCTTTTTTGGTTGTTTTTTTAAGTCTTAAATTCTCCATTCTCTTTCTCCCCTTTCCCCTTTCTTCCCCAAATAAAGTTGCTTGTTCATTAAGGATGGTTTCTTCTTCATCCCAATCTTCTTGTTCTTGTAGTTTCTCATATGTAGAAATTGCCATTTCTAAAAAATGAAAAATAGAGCCAAAAGAATCCTTCCCTTCTTGTTTCTCTTGTTTATATTTTATAAATTCCATTTTCAGTTCATCCATAAGTAATGCCATTATAAAAAAAAAAAAAAAAATTTAAACGACCCAAATGATTTTAATCATTCAAATAAGAGTTTCCAAAAGTCCCAAAGTCACCAAACAATCCAAATACACACAGTCTATTTCATTTAACACTTTCTTCTTTTTTTCACTTTTTTTTTCATTTTAATGCTTCAAAAAACTTCAAATTCTTTTTGATCTTCAATCCATCTAATAGAGTAGCCAATTATGATCCAAAATGGAAAAATCCAATAGTAAAAAGGCCCAAAACCAAAGAAGAAAAAGGATAAAATAAAAAGCAAAAATAAAAATATTACTAGAATTGAAATATACAAAAAGGCTGGCGAGTAGAGATTTCACAAGTATATATATATATATAGACTGCACACTGCACTTTATTTATTTATCCAAGGCTCTTATTATGACTCTCTTCTCCAGCAGCTTCAAAGCCAAGCCTCAAGTATTGAAATATTGATAAGAGTCCAGGAAAACACCTGTAATAATATTTTTCTGTGCTCTCCCTCATCTTATCACATTAAAATGTCCTTGAGAAGGAGTGTTTATACATTTCTCCCCAATTCAAATAAAGTACTTTCAAGCCTCTAGTTGGCAGTGTTGCAAGATCTCTTAATACTTTTTCCCCCCCCAGACAGAAAGAAGAGTAATGTATACAAAACTCAGAGGAAAAGAAAAAAAAAACAAAGGGGGCCTCTATCCTAAAGAAAATTAAAAAATCAAAAGAAGCATAAAAATATATATAAGAAAAAATTCAATCTGGTTACCTACGAAGTCACATTAAAGTCCTCAGAAAAAGAAGTAGTAAGGAAAGAATCCAAGCCTCAATTTGACATCACTTTAAAAAACGCCGCTCAAACAATTCCAGTCAAACAAAAATAAAGTCACAGGTTTCTTCTTTGTTCAGGATATCCTTTCAGGTCTCAACCAATTTACAATACAAAAGAGGTTTCTCACCCAACCGACACACACTCGCTCAAGCCACTTTCTTTTCGGAGCTGTCCCGACTTCAGCAGCTTTGGAGGCTGCCTTTCCACCGCCAGCAAAAGGGCTTCTCCCGGATCAAACCAGAGATTTTGCGATATCTCTGGGATCCTGGGACTGTGCCCTTCAC